>VDFB02213131.1:0-13396 GCA_007258455.2 Sequoia sempervirens | reverse complement strand
GTAAAAATAAAATATAAAATATAAACAATGATTAAACTATTAAAATAAATATATTTTTGAAAACTACACTTATGGATCTACAAAAGAGTATTTTTTCATATTTTTAAAAAAATGTTATTTACATTAGTAGGAGTTATTGAAACTTCAATTTTTTCAAATAATTTTATTTTTTTAGTAAATTGAACTCAAAGTGATGCTCCATATATTTTTAGCCAACAATTGTAGTTGAAAAAATTGTGGAAGTATCTAACTTAACTAGTATGAAAATTTTACTAGATCATATATTTGATTAAAATTGATTTTTAGATAGAAATACTTAAATTCAGTTGTGTTGATAAATTGGTTAAAAGTGTGACACAACTTTGTGTTTTTACCCACTTTAATTACAAGAATCATAATCTCCATCATCGAATTTTACCAATATTTAGAATATAAAACTAAGGTTTTTTTAAAGACAAAATCAAATTTTGTTCCAATAGATTTTGATAATGGCTAAAATTCATTGCTCGGGTCATAAGACATCTTTATCACCTTGATATTTCTCTACTAACTACCAAATAAGTAGAATACTTAGCATGATCATCAAGTAATCTGATGGTTTGATGGTAATTTCAATATTAGTTGGGCAATGAAAGTGTGATTTGAAGTTATTACAAGTTTATAGTGGGAACCTTGTTATACCATTTAACCAAGTATCTGGATTTGAAGTTATTAATCATCTATAATATATCAACACATTATCATCTACTATGTAGAATTTAAGCATATCAATAAGCCTTCATCGTTACATAAATAAATTCATATATAAATCCATATATGATGATATCTAGTGCAAATAATAAAATCTAAATATAGAAGATGTGAATATCCCATAAAATATTAATTAACTGAGTCATTATGAATCCATCATAAAATACTACTTTAGTAGTATATCAATGTCAATCAAAGTCTATAATCATAAAATAGCATAATCATGAGTGTCATAAGCAAATAAGTGTATTAAAATGTAGTGTGAACAAGAGGATGGAATGTGGGACTTAAATAGAGAGTATAGCTTGTCTAAACATTTTTCATTCTCACTATTTCTCTTTAATTGTCTCATTTTAGACCTCTATGGTCACCCTCCTTTGCCCAACATAGCCAAAAAATACAAAAGAGAAATCTACTCATTTTTGTTAGCTTATAATTTACATAATTTAATTATGATTTTTTCCTTATTACTTCAACTCAAAATTCATCCTTAAATTTGGCTCTCGAGTGGCATCTCTAGATGGGATTGTATTTTCAAGTACCAACAAATCTTACAATTGACTAATTAAAACATTAAAATGAAGGATTTGAATCTAGATTTAGGATGTGAAATAATAATCATGAAGATGTGATAAAGATGTGTTGAAAAGTATGTTAATGTGGATATGAATGTGTTGTATAACATAGTCCTTGACTTTATCATGATATGTGATCTAGTTTAGGTGATGCAACCTAAACCTATGTTAATCTAATCTTCTAAAATTGCCTTTTCCTTGTACTAATTTCTAAAATTAGTTATGTTAATAAGCATAGTGGGTTCTTCTTCAAAACTAAAGGAAGGCCCTTATCTAGTCTCTATGGTAGGCAAGGCTATTTAGAAGAACAACATGTCATAGACACATTGAGCATACAATGTAGATGTAGATCTAACAGGCAAGCTAAGTGATGCAATACAAAAACATTAAATTTATCTTTTAATACCCTAAAATCATATGATCTTTTAAAAGATTTTTTCTACCACTTAAAGATTCTAATGAATGACAATATGTCTTTTAATACCTTTGTATAGTTGCACATTTCAAAACTTTTAGAATATGGATTGATAAGATAAATGATTATTTTCTAAAATAATAAAATTTTGAGGGATTTAAAATATAATTATGGTGGACTAGGCCACACCATATATCCTATTCTATGGAGTAAGAGTCTAATCATATGGCCTAGCCTAGAGAACATGCCACATCAAGTAAACTAGTCTAGAGTGGCAAAAGGTTGTGCATGTGGAGTAGTAAGGGATGAGGTGATATGTATCAATAATTGAATGGTAGCTTATAAATAAACACTAATTAGTCAATTTATACACTAAATATATTATATCATTAACTATATACTATACGATGAAAGTGTAATTTTATTTCTCAATAATAAAACTTATTAAATATATTTATACAATTTAATATTTAAATTTTAATTCGATTATAAAAAATATCAACTATAAATTAAATCATGAGTACTTATTATATAAATATAGTCTTCCTACAAAATGTTAAAGAAAAGATAAATAATTAACTTTTCTACACAATAATTTTGAATAGCTTTCTAATTCTAATTTATTAAAATTTTAAAAGAAGTTTCTGTAGGATTTCCCAATTAATAATTAAAGAATGAGCGGCAAGATAAAGGAATTTAAGTGGAATCTAGTAGTTTAGAAGAGTTTTAAAATTTGGAAAAGACTAAATAAATTGACAAAGCAATCGATGTTAGTTTAAGTTTACAATAACGTTAATAGGGGTCAATGATGGAACTTGTTTTAAGTCAAAAGGGTAGCCATCAAACATGCATTGGTAAGATGTTTGTTAGTGCAAACATGAAATAGTCATATATCTAAAAATAAGATTATTATTTAATTCGAAATAAACTTTGGAATGTTATATTTTATAAACATTAAAAAAATTGAACCAAAGGTACAAGTTATCAACAATTATTTTTGGGGCAGGGGGTCTAGTTCGATTGGCTAAAGCATCTTGTTGCAAGCAAGAGGTCAACAGGTCTAGTGATAAAGATTTTTTTTTTAAATAATTATATATATATATAATATTAATTAATTTTTTAATGAAAAAGTAAAACTAAAAAATTATTCAAATAATAAATAGTATTTTTAAAAAAATTAAATATTTTTCAAATAAATAAAAATATAATAATTCTTAATCAAAAATTCATGATAAATAAAATAAAGTTTTATAAAAAAATCACATTATTAATATTATTTCTATTTTGAAAGGTTTTGGATTAGTCTGATTATATTTTTCATTCAATGTTTCAAATTACACTCAATAAACCATCACCAGGGTCCAATAGTGGGGATAGAAGTAGTCCTCAGTGTGTTCGTAATGGAGCACTTTAATATCCAATTGCAAAACACTTTTTATCCATAAAGTACACAGTGGAAAATCATGTGATGCCACATCAGCGCACCAATAAAACATGACTTAGTGCACCACTATCGGTCTCACTTTTTATTTGGGCTTTTTTGTATACCTCAACAAAAAGCATGTTGATGTGGCATCATATTTGATGATGTGGCCCTAAAACAAAATATAGAAGCACATGAGTTGCCAAATAAACTTTGTACATAATTGGGAGTGATTTGAAATTTCCACGTAGGATTTGATTTTAAGAAACGCAAAGTTAGGAGGCTCCACTATGGGCTCCTCTCCCCTATTTAGTCTGATCCAAAACATCCAATGAAAAGTATGCATAATATAATCCAATAACTCAAAAAACTTCTACTTCATAAATTTTGGAAAACTCATACCTACTAATATTCTGTATTTTTTTCAAATAAAAAAATTACACAAAAATTTAAAAATTCTAAAAATAAGTAAATTATTCAAATAATAAATATCTTATCTAAAAATAAAATATTCTTCATATAAATAAAAATACAATAATTCTTAACCAAAAAATTATGATAACTAAAATAAAGTTTTTATAGAAAAACCTTCACTGCTAAAGTGATCTAAGTGCTATTTTCTTCCTTGTTAGAGATGATCAATCCAGCTGAGTAAGAAAGGCTTTTATCTTTGTCATTTCCATCTTTCAGATCTGATTTTTCAAAGATACTATGGCTGAAAATGTCAAATGGACAGCACAACTAATTATGAATCTAATAATTTCTTGCCATCCTTTCATCTTTCTATGTGCCGTGTGTTTTTTTTGGCTTACAGATAAGGAAGAAAATATCTATTTGCTATACCTGAAAATGGCTCATTTTCCCTCAATTGTCAATGTGAGGCAAAGATAAGAGTTGCAGCAAAGCTAGTGGAAATAGCACGGAAGTTTCACAGCTCAAAAGAGATAGCTAAGGAAGTTAGTGGGAAGCGCAATGTATGTGGCTCTTCTTTAACAGACGAGAAAGGCAAGCTATATGTCAAGTTCATAGGCCCGCCTTCTGTCAATCAACGTATAACGGCTACTGTGAAAAAGGTTGCCTGTTCTCACAACATGTGACTAGCAAATTAGTAATTACTTTTAATGAGGTTCACATGGGTAACTCATTGAAAAATAACTTAATGCTCTCGTCCTATATTCATAAAAATTAGAAGAGTCATTTATGTGGAATATCATTTAGGTATTTGTAATTGAATCGACTAAAAGAGGATAATTAGGATTTTTTTTTTAATATTTTTTCATTCAACATTTATAATCTATGAGTCAGAAAGAGGAAAAATGGAATGATAGATCACTGAGTGTGATTCAAAATGTTTAAATGAAATATTTATACAATTTAACCTAAAAACTTACAAAATTTCTATTTCATTAACAGTAAAAAAAACTCATTTTTTCAAATAAATAAATTACAGCTAAGTTTAAAGATTCTAAAAAATATGCACACCACAAAATAGTTCAACAACAATCTTTCTCAATTTTTACTGATTGCTCCAATTCAGTCATAATTAAACATGAAACACTTCAATTCAAACGATCAAACAACATTAACGGTAAAGCAAAGGGGGAAATAAAGTTTCGAGCCACCCAATTGCTAGATAACAGAATTAAAATATAACAGGCTGCAATTTATATGTTAAAACTCATAAAACAGTTTGCCAAAGTTCACCATATGATCACTCAGTAATCCCAGGCAAACGAACACACTCCCATCATTTGTAGGCGCAGGCAAAATGTAGCAGTGTCCCTCGTGAGGAATTCTTGCAGGCCCCATCACAGTTGGCTTTCCCCAACCAAAATCTGCGTCATAAAGGGGCATTCGAGTCCAACTATTGATGGTCATATTAGGGCACTTAAACACATCCCCGCTTCTCACAAAAGCATTTAAATCTGGCTGTAACTCCAGGAAGTCCAACTGAGACCGTAGATATTCGTCATTCATCTGGGCTATTGACTCGTGAATTTTTTCAGCACTGTACCACACAGAATTGGAGACAATTTCTCCTGCAATCCCATTTGAAGTGGCCATGAAAACCGCATTCCCAAAATACCCACAAGGCAATTGTGGTCTGCGGAGACGGTCTCTCCCGTCTACAGGAACGTACAGTTTGCATCTCTGGTTTTCTACCAAACCTCGTGCTGTGGTACAACATTTCCAAATATGGGCAGCCAAGCTTACGTAGGTTGAGTAACCCTTGTTAAAAGGGTTGTCCCTTGCCTTGGCTTTTAGGGCACTAACTTGCTCTTTACTAAGACAAAACCTTCCAAATGAGACCTTATTTGCCTTCTCTTGTACAATAATATTTCCATCATCCATTTCTGGGTGGAGAAGCGGTGGAGGAGGTGCAAATTCTTCGTGAGAAAAGCTCACTCTTGGAGGGTTTCTAGCTTGGAGCGGGCTACGATCTAACTGAGGAAGTAAATGTACCTGCAATCCCCTAGCTATATCACACCAGCTTTTCACAAAATGTAGAGAAGATATACCGTCTGATAAGATATGTTGTAACCCCGTTCCTAAAGCCACTCCTCCGCATTTGAACTTGGTTACCTGTAAAACGTGTGCTATTTTAGAAAGATTTAAATCAAATGGGCTTTCACATCACATCCTGTAATTCGTCATCGGGACAGATAATCTTATTATACAGAATGTTCATCTTCCATACATTTTTCCCCCGATATAAAAAGATAACATGGTTACTTATTTTCACAGCTTACCTCCGCCGGGTTAAATAGAAAAGAATGCTTCATAATGCATTTTTTTTTAATTTGAAAAGATCTAAATGATGTAAAAGCAACTGGAAAAACAAGATCTCTTATAAATTTTCTTAAATGGTTCCCAATATGTCTATTTTCAGATTCCTCAAAAACTGGTTCCTAAATAGATGTTCTAAATATAGTTTATGAGTAACAGATCCTTAAAATAAACCCTTAAAATTAAATTTACCTGAACCATAAGCAGAGGAGATGTAGTGATGCCGTTCTCGTAAGTTGCAGAGGGAACGAGATTCGTGAGTTGTGAAAGGGAAGTGAAATCCCCAAAATCATCGATCAGTGAGTCGGTGACGGCTTCCACAAACAGAGCGCCCTCGCCGTTACAGCCGACAGCAATTCTACCGGAGGCGTCAACAATCAGTCTACCCGCCAGCGGATAAAAATCCCCCAACACCTTAGAAAGCGCGTCTCTCAGTGTCGCAGCCACATCGGAATCTCCATTGGGAGGCCTTCTGTAAATATAAGCGATTGCAGAATGTCTTCTACTAATAACTAAATCAACATTTGATACCCACAGGTGGTGACGCGGAGTGGGTTTTACAGGCTTAACAAGCACCGAATCGGTGAGGGTTACATCCATTTTTGTTCAAATTTTTGCTCACAGGTATTACCAGTTGCTGGTGATGAAAAATATAAGGTAGATAAATGGGAAATTGGTACAGCAACATTTTGTCCTGAACCGAAAAAAAAAAAAACAAGAAACAGAACAAAAACGTTTTGTCCTGAATGAATTTCATCTGCGTTTCACGGGTCCCAAAGTTTCAATTCTACGGCAAACGACAGAGTACGAAATTTTCACTATTAGACAACTTGCAGCGTTGATGTTGGGAGCAGGCTATCCAGACTACAAAAGCCATGCCTATGCGCAGGCGTGGCTATCCGGCACTGTCTATAGAGGTGACAATTTGCACCCAGATGGATGCATGGCATGGATGCCTCCCATAGTGCGTTGATTTTCTCGTCATAAAACTCTCCTGCAAATTCTGACATTTTCTGCATTACAGGTTGCCGTGGGTTTTTAGTACATTACTACAATGTATAAAAAAAAATGAGTAAACAATGGAAGAGTAAAAAATGAAAAAAACATAAAAGATAAGATTGATAAGATTCATTTATATTCATTTTATTTGTATGTAATTAATTTTTTATTAAAATAATAATATTATAAAAATACTTAAAATATTAGTTATTAAATATAAAATTTAATAATTCTTTATACTAAAATAAATTATACTAAATAATTATAATTTTAATTTATATTAATATTTTGAATTTATTTATTTTTATACTAACATTTATTAAATAAATGTACACACAACATTTAAAATAAGATAGAAAATAAAAATATTTAAATTTAATATAAAATAAAATATTAAAATCTTCTAAAACCATTTCTATTAATTTAATTTAAATATTGAGATTTTGATGTATTTAATAATAATTTAATATTGATATCTATTTAAATAACTATATTATGTTAGTCTTTTGATATTTTAAATATTTTAATTTTGATTTCTTTAATAGTTTTTATTTGAAATATTTTACTAATATTTAATGAAAATTAAATATTTTTATCTTAAAATGTATACTTTAAGTTTAAATAATTTATCTAAATATAAATATATTGTTAGTTATTTCTAATATTAATTTATATAAAGATATAAATATTAGATATCTTTGTATAAATATTTGATATCTTTATATAAATTAATATAAATATTAATTTTATTCAAAGAATTTATATTAAAAAAAGTTAAAACTTATTTTTATCAAAATTTCTAATATTATTAGTTATTGCCAGGGAACTATAGGCACCACTAGAATTTAACTAGTTATTAATAACTCTCATTTTAACCAATGAGAACTTGAGTAATTTTTCTATTTGAATCTAATTGGTACACAATTTTCACCCGATATAGAGCATGGTTGAACTTCATGCCGTTTATTTTTATTTACTTATTTTATTCTATTTTCTCTTTTTAACTACCATCTAATCCTGAGCATTACATATAATATACTCGTTAGATAAAATAGATATATATTTATAAAAATTCTTCACAAGTTAATTTATAGGATTAACCATAAAGTCAATATATTTACTACAACATTCTTTTTAATAATACATTATGTGAATTTTTTTAATACTAAATATAAATATTTATTTATTTATACTCATATTTATTTATTATATTTTCCATTCTATTAAATTCAAATATATAAAATAATCTAATAAAAAATTCAAATAAATAATATATTTTTAATATATTATACTATTAATTTAACAACATATTATAATATTTTAATATATACACTATATAATACATATGTTAACCCTAATTCTAATTCTATCTCTAATCGTAAAGTAAACTTTAATCTGAACTATAACCCTAACCCTAATTCTATATCTAATTATAACCCTAACCTTAATCCTAATAATAACCCTAATTCTAATTCTATCTCTAATCGTAAAGTAAACTTTAATCTGAACTATAACCCTAACCCTAATTCTATATCTAATTATAACCCTAACCTTAATCCTAATAATAACCTTAATTCTAATTCTATCTCTAATCGTAAAGTAAACCTTAATTTGTAAATCTTGGACTCACCTTCTTATGACTTGTAAACATGGGTTATGCCCCCGAGCTCTTTAGTTATTCTATGAGAATTTTTTTAATTTGTTTCAATCTGTTAAATCATGCTATCTATTTTTTTTATGATTTTTTTTTGGTAAATCTTTCATAAGATTATAGGCCCCTTGAAAACTATGTGGGGTAAGCATGGTTCAAATTGGGTTATTGTTGAATCTATGCAAATATTTTAGGAGAGTTTTTAATTTGTTTCAATTTATAAATCATGTGAGTGTTTTGTTACTTTAATTTTAGTTTTTGAATTTTCTTTGCAAATATTTGATAAGGTTATGCCAATCTTTAGTGTTGGTTGAATCATTATCCATAATCAAGAAACCATTATCCTTGATATTATGCATAAAATTATCATCACACAACCCATATAAATTATAGTTATAATTAAAAGGTTTTTTTATCATTTTGTACAAGAGGTTGACCTTTTTGTAAGAGAATTTGCCTAATTCTACCCTTTGGATGAAAACCAATGGGGCGATTTCAATCAAAGGTAAAAAATTCATTTTGGTCTCCAATTATAAAAATTGACATGGACTTATAAGTTTTCCCCCTAATTTTAAATAATATTATAGGGATACCCCCTATCTTTCTTCAATTCATAATAGAAGCAATTGAATTAGATAAATGAAAAAAAATCATACTTCACAATTTTAGGAAGCACATAATTGGAAAAAATGTGAGGATTTATGAGAGTAATTTCAACCATGATGGGGTTTTTTAGATAGATCCAACATGCTACTAGCTTTCTCACTCTAAATTTTTTTATTAATAATGGATTCATTCTAGGCATAGGCTTCTTGTGCACTTTCTCATACACTATGGAGTAAAACTTGCACTTACCACTATAATTTCCCTCTCATGCCTATTATAGTCTTCCCAAACAATTTTGAATTTATTAAACACAACTAATTAAAACATAACTATTCTATAACTTTTTGGAGGACTTTGCTCCCTGCAGCTTTGATTTATATAAAGATATAAATATTTGTATCAAAATATTTCAAATAAAAACTATCTAAAAAGATCAAAATTAAAATATTTAAAATATCAAAAGACTAACATAATATAATTATCTAAAGAGATATCAATATTAAATTATTATATTTATTCAAGTGTTTACATTATCAGTACTATTAAAATGAGTTGATTAATTATGACATGAACTTAAATACATTCTTTCTTGATTTATTATCTTTCAAATTTAAAATTTTAAAAAATTAACTTTTATTTTTATCAAAACTTATAATATCAAATTATATTAAATACATCAAAATCTCAATATTTAAATTAAATTAATAGAAACAATCTTTAGAAGATTTTAATATTTTATTTTATATTAAATTTAAATATTTTTATTTTCTATCTTATTTTAAATGTTGTGTGTACATTTATTTAATAAATGTTAGAAACAATCTTTAGAAGATTTTAATATTTTATTTTATATTAAATTTAAATATTTTTATTTTCTATCTTATTTTAAATGTTGTGTGTACATTTATTTAATAAATGTTAGTATAAAAATAAATTAATTTAAAATATTGAATAAAATTTTATTCAAAATATTAATATAATTTGAAATTATAATTATTTAGTATAATTTATTTTAGTATAAAGAATTATTAAATTTTATTAAAATTTAATAACTAACATTTTAAGTATTTTTATAATATTATTCTTTTAATAAAAATTTAATTACTTATCAATCCTACCTTTTAAGTTTCTTTCATTTTTTACTCTTGCATCGTTTACTCCCGCATTTGTTCGTATACATTGTACTAATGTACTAAAAGCAACCTGAAATGCAGAAAATGTCAGAGTTTGCACGAGAGTTTTATGGCGAGAAAATCAACGCACTGTCGGAGGCATCCATGCCATGCATCCATGTGGGTGCAAATTGTCACCCCTATAGACAGAGTAGCTTATCCACTCTGTGAATGCACCGCATGGATGCATGGGCATGATGCTGCGTCCCTCGTTTTTCTCGCCGCCGTATTTTACGTGCAATCTCTGCCTTCCGTATTAAAGCTATCTGTCCTGTCAACTATGTAAAACATGAAACTATGTCAATTTTAATTTCTTCTATGTTTATAGTCAATTGCCCTGAAATATAAACTGCATTGTGATATTTTATATTATTTTTAAAATAAATTAAGATTTATTTATCTTCTATAAAGAATATTTTTTTAATAAAATTGATCATTTTTATCATGTATATTTTTAATTGAATAATAATTAGAACAAGTCAAATAATAGAGAAAGATAAATTTTAAATTAAAATAAAAGACACAGATAAAAGCATAATGACTATTAGTTTTAATAATCAAGATGTAAAAATAAATATGAGTGGGTATGCAAGTCAAATAATAGAAACATACTATTAGTTTTAATAATCAAGATGTAAAAATAAATATGAGTGGGTATGCATCCATTACTTCCATTACCGATTATTATGGAATGGTGGATAATAAAAAAATATTCAACTAATTTTTAGGAAAAAATTTAAACTCTTCAAAATTTATTTACTTGTTATATTTTCCATTCTATTAAATTCAAATATATAAAATAATCTAATAACAAATTCAAATAAATAATATATATATTATATAATACATATGTAATATATATAATATCTAATATATAATTTTAACATCATTATAATATTATAATAAATATCTAAAATATAATTTAATCTATTAGATACATCTACAAAATCAATTACCTTAAATATTTTAATGAATTATAATCCAAATCATAATTTAATTAAAAAAATATATTATTATAATTGTAAATTAATCTATATAATTATAATTATGATAAAATTAATTCTAAACCTAATTCTTAATTATTAACATTTTCAAATTATATTATTTTGATTATATTTATGTAATTTTAATTATAACACTCACCTTAATAAACATTTTTTATTAGTATTATTATTGCACACCCTACAATTATATTAAATCAACTTAACTAAAATACTTAAGGTATATCATAAATTTTATCTTTATGAAAATTTGCTAATATATTATACAAATTTATATATGAAAATTTATGTATGAATGCAAACAAATATTTTAATTGGTGTATCATTTTCATTAGTTGAATAAAGTTGGCCTACAAACCCTCCTTAATTATTGCACACCCTGCAATTATATTAAATCAACTTAGCTAAAATACTTAAGGTATATCATAAATTTTATCTCTATGAAAATTTGCTAATATATTATGCAAATTTATGTATGAAAGCAAACAAATATTTTAACTCATGTATCATTTTCATTAGTTGAATGAAGTTGGCCTACAAACCCTCCTTAACCTTGTTTAATTGATTTTCTTTGGAATAATTTGAGGTTAAAAATTTTAAAGTAAAAAAGTAAAAAATCAAACATTTTACTTAAAAAAAATTAAATATAATGAAATTAACATTGTTTGGAAAATATCTTAAGAAAATTAGTGCAATCATTGATTTTTTATATAATATTTTCTTTCTTATAAATTTTAAAAAATCATTAGATTATATATGTTACATATTATACAGTATATATTATTATAATACCATGTTAAAATTAATATATTAAACATATGAATTTAATAAATTAATGTATAATATATATAATCGAATATAATAGATTTAAAACTAGCTATATTATATTATAAAACCACATTATTATCTTATATCATTATTAATAATACTTTATTATTATGTTGTTCTACTTCCAACAGAGGATGGAAAAAACCTTTGTCAAGTTTTTAGAGTTGCATTTAAAGTGATGTGTAGGTGGCAGTCAAAATGGAAGTGAAGGCATTGCTAGCAATGAAGATGGAAGTGGAGAATGTAACTGACACACAAAAAAATCCCTCGTGGGTAGTAAGTGTATTGTCATTACAACTCACCCAACCGATGGCCATATTTATACCTGCATTGTTGGGGTAGTAAGTGTACTGCCATTACAACTCACAAGCGTTGTCATGGTTGTTGTTGCAAATGAGATAGCACCTTGTGCAACAAGAAAAGGATCAAGCTTTCCAAGGATTCCATCTGTTGCAGAGTAATTGTGCTTGGGAATCAAGATTCCACTACAGGTCAACACATTTGTTCATGTCTACAATCATTGTATTCACATTTCTTGGGGTATCGATTATATAGATTTGAAAACAATGTCTATGCTTCCATCTTTTTTATGCATGCCAATGAAATATTTTTCTTTTAATGGTTGTCCATACCTCATTCCAAGTTTCGATTATACCACACAGAGGGAAGACATTCGACAGTTGCAAAATGACATTTACCTTGTAAATTCGCATTTGTATGAATGTTTTAAAAGCTTTTTCACAAATTCATTTATGGATATCATGGGTGATTGTCCATTGAGATCTTCAAGCTTAAACTTGGTTTTTTGGGTTGGTCCCTTCATTCGTTGATTCCCAAAATTATTTTTTCAAATTTCATCTAATCTCATATGCATGGCATGGGTGGTTCTCTTCAAATATTGCACTTTATTATGTTGATTTGTTGTTGCAGCATAAATAATATTAATTATATCTAAGTTTAATTTTTTTGGCATGTGACTTGTGTGCTCTTAATTGATATCACAAAATGACTCATGTGAGTAGTCCCCTAGTTATTTATTCTAAATTACATTTTATTTTGTTTGTGTTGGTAATGTTTATAAATCAAGGAGAGACTTGGAACACACACCTTTTAAGTATTTGTTTGATGTGGGGAGAAATGGTGAAATGATCTATTGCTTTGGGCTTTCCAAATCTTGGAATTTGTAATG
>VDFB02213130.1:0-11140 GCA_007258455.2 Sequoia sempervirens | reverse complement strand
ATTATCACATATCTAACTGAATCAATAAGAGAGAATGTGGAAACAACACAATGCATAATCACACATGAACATGGTCAAGATTTTTACATGGAAAACAAAAAGTGGGAAAAACCAAGGTGAGGATTAGTTCACAATCTATTGTATTCGGATACAGTATATTACATGGCTCACTACTAGGAATCACTATCCTTGAAAGGGCCATAGTCTGAATACAAAATATGGCTAACCACCAAGATACAAAAATTATGGCTCATTGCCAAGACTATGAACTAATGGAATACACCTTTTGTGTGGATGGTTTAGTTCCAATAAAGATTTGAATAAGAAGTACTTCTTCTCACAATGTTACAGTCGCTCAACAAATGTATTCTAATCCTCAACTAATAAATCATTTAGGATCCCATATCCAAACATTCCTTAATCCTCTTCGCACTTCACCACACCTTTCTTCTTTCTCCTTCCCATACTCACACCTTTTCACCTTTTCTCCACACATACCACACACACACTTTCATCTTCAAATAATCTTACATATATATACAAGTATATCTCATTCATCAATTAGGTTGGCCTAATTAGATAAAAACAAACCAATAAAAATATTTTGTTGGCACCATATAAGATTTAATTTAACATTTTTATCCATGTAGTGCATCATATTAAGTCATTTTAGATCTATAGAAAATATTCACAAAGTATTTTTAGTCTTCTTAATGCGTATAATATGTTAGGTCAGCCAAGACTAGGATCTAAACACAAAAACTCAAAACCAACAAACACTTCTCAAAGCAAGAACCTTCTAGATCTGATATTACTTTAGTTTCTCATCTCATTAAAATTAGAGAGAATACCATGAGAATGATCTTCTTAATAAAATATAAAGTCTTCCACACTGATATGTTGAGGAGTGACATAACTTTAGAGTACAAAGTTAAACTCTTTCAATGATAAATTTCTAGTCTCATCACAATACTTCTCAAGATCCTAGATATAGCTATCTAAATGAGTCATGATAATATAGTTAAGAGATCAGAGTCATATCTTTTCTTGTGGTGAATTTATGACTCAAAAACCAATGCACTGATTCATTAGTAACAAAAAATTCCAATAGAGATTAACTTCTAGTATAGAAAATAAACTTGCCATACTATTGTCACCATGTTGAAATCAATAGAAACATAGGAACAACCAAACCAATCTACATACACTTCATGCTCATGTTGCAAGACTCCAAATTTCCAATAGTCAAAAAGCTAAAATTCAAGGGAAGATGGATGAATGTGCAAAGATTGAGAAAGAAATGGTAATTATAAAATTAGATTTGGAAAAGGTGAAAATACATGAGGATAAATTCAAGGAAAACACTACAATGCTTGATGAATTGATTAGCTCTGAGAGACCTGCTATGGAGAAAAGAGGTTGAGGATTTGAAGTAGGACAAATTTCAAAGGCGAACCAATCTCTTCACATGAAGATTCAAAGTGATCATGGAAAATTCAATAATCAAAGGAGAGATACCAAAAAATTCCCATCAAATAACCTAATGCTCAAAGGTATTTATCTTTTGATGGTTTTTGTTATTCTTGCAACAAGTTTGGACATAGGGAAATAGATTGTGAAAAGAAAGAAAGAAAAAAATGGAATGGATGGAAATATATTATCATTCTCCAGTCAATGTTTTGAATGCGAAAGAATTGAACATAAAACTAAAGATTGTATAAATCAAAAGTTAAATAAGAAAGTTTATTCATGAACAGTGGCTACTACTATCATTGTAATTCATTTGGATGCAAGGCTAGCTATGGAAAATATAGATTGAATAAAATAAAATTTGGATGGAAGAATGTTGTTTGTTATGATTGCAATAGTTCAGAACATTTTTCTAAAGACTATAGAAGCATAAACATGAGAAGTAACAATCTAATAAATAGATGTGAACCACTCATTAAGCTTGATCCAACTGAAGTGAAGTAGGAAATGGAAATAATTTGGAGAAGGGAAGGAGAATCTAAGCAAGGTGAATTAGAATCATCAATATTTTCTATGCCATCCTTTAGTGCAGACACTCATGTCAAAAATTAATTTAGGTAGTGGTTAAGAGGGAGAAATAATCAAAAAATTTAATAACCCCTCTTTCAATATATAATGCCATATCATCACATTTAAGTGTATTTATTAAGGTTACAAATTCAATATTTCATGTGAAAGGAATTTGTGAAAACATGTGTATTCCACAGATTTTGAAAGGATGGAAGTGTACACAAACTTTGAGGTAATCTACTTGCCGTCTGAATCATTTATTGTAGAATAATTTTGGATGAAAAATAAATTCAAATATGTTAAGGAAAACACATTTGATGAAAAGCATTCGTAAAAGAGAAGCATGGAGAGAAAGCTCAAAGAAACCAAAGCAACTTCATATAGTAGAAATTCATAATCTAGTCTTGGTGGAAAAGGAAGAGGTAAGTCACTATTGCTATACACTATTTCATCTAAATTATTTGTCATGTTTTGTTGAATGTGATGGATATATATCAAATTATAGACAATTTAGTAAGACCAAAACCAAAACTCAAAACGTACCCTATTAAAACCTCAAGGAACTTGATCTTTTGGGTTTTTTTTAGATATCCCTCTTGGTTTTATACCGATTGAAGATGTTGGGGTATACATTTATAGAAATTTGGAAGAATCTATCTATGGAAAATATTTCATATTGTGGGTTGAAGAATTAATTGGAAATTATTTTATCCTACAACTAGAATACACTGTACTTTCAAAAATAAAATTAGATGTATGAAACAATTTTTTGGACTTTAGCAATGAAGAAAGGTGTATCAGAATGGCTCTTAACATATTTCATGGTGAGTATGTGTGGCTTGATGAATCATATACGATATCTAAATATGTAATTACGGAAGTTACTGGCTTACTTTCTTCGAACCAACTCTTGGATGCAATTTTGATAGGGAAAAAGGTTTAATAAGGAACACGTGCTGAAATCACTAACCTGATAGTTTAGTATGCAAGTTTAGTTATTTCACATATGATCTTTGGTGACAACAATGTCACCACTACTGTAATTGATCTTGCATTGGATATGGTTGAGAATAGAACAAAATATGACCTCTATGAGTTGCTATGATAACAACCATTGGAGAATATGAGAGATATCATGAAGGAAGGTACATTCAGATATGGTAAATTGGTTTTATGTCTAATTTTCTATTTTATGAAGGAGATTCCTAGAATAGGTGAGTCTATTTGGGAGAATACTATAATGGTCTCTCATTAAATTGAGGAACTTATGAGAAAAATTGGGGATTTAGATGCATAAGGAGATGCCCTTGTTGCATTCTTTGGAAAGTTTCAAAGGAAAATGAACAAAAGAAGGAGAGTTCCCAGAGAATTTGTTACAAAATATAAGAATGATATAACATTTTTGGTAACCACTGATAGTTGCATTATTAAGGTAATTAAACCAAGGAATTCATGGATACCTAAGTTTTCGTATAAGCTTGAGAAAGACTATGCTACTGGTTGCATTGAATTATTGATTAATAGCCCCTGGGACCCCATAAGATCTAGGTTTGGAACCTACAATGAAGTAGCTAAATCTCTTGAAGAATATAAGTTAGTCTCTGGTAAATAAATGTATGCCACTAGAGAAAAGAGGAAATTCAATAAAGTTCATTCATTAGTAGCTCAGGTTGAACCTACTCCAAGAAGACTCAAGAAACTATCTAGAAGGACACATTTTCAGGTAGCTCCTAGTACAGTCACTAGTTCTTCATGGTCCACTAAAGAAAGCTCAAATGCATTAACTGATAGATTCAATGAATTAAAGAGCAGAGTAGTAAGTGGCATGGTATCTTGGATTAAAGATAAAGGATTGTTGGAAATTGTAGAGAAGTGCAAGTCTACGTACAACATGACAAGTGCTTGAAAGAATCAAAGATGTTCAAGAGTGTGAGAATGAGGTCAAGATTCTATTCACAATTTTGCAGACTTGGCCTGATGCAATTCAAAGACTCAAACATGTTGAGAACACAATTGAAACCTAGATCAAGTTTGCATCTAGCACATTTTATCCTGCTCTTGATTTGGATGGTCAGACTTGCTATCGATTGAAAAAGATGCATGAAGAATACCTTGCATCACATAAAGAGAAAGGATAAGGTTGAAAAATATAGGAAGCTTATATATTTAATCAAGACTATGTGTACACCTATCTATTATGCTCTTTCAGTAGTTGGAAATATTTTGAAATCAAATGTTACTCTCGAAACTATGGTTAAAGGAAAAGATATCTTAATTGATCTCAAATATCTATGCAATGCATTGTCAGAGGCAAGAAGGCTTTGGGATGAAGGGAGATCCTCATGGACATGGATTCTTAGCAAGCTTCAAGGATAAACCACCTCTAGTTTATCATGCTCAATTGTCTTGGATGTACTCCTCAGGGGGAGTGTTTAGGTATGCAAAGGAACTTTTAAATAATTAAAATTCCTTTCCTTTGCCATTGATGTCAAAGAGGGAGAGAGAGAGAAAGAGGTATCATGTGAAAACAAGAAAAAAATGTAAAATAATGTTTTGAGACATAGGTATCATGTGAATAGTTTTTTAGGAGAGAAAATTTGAAAACTAGGAAGTATTTTGATGGTTTTCATATCCTATGTTTCCATCAATGACAAAGGGGGAGATTGTTGGAAATTAAGAGGTTATCATTGATGTCAAAAGATAGTGGGATTTGGATAACTATCACAATAGAATTTTGATGACTATCATCTCGGGTAATAGAAGTCTGTTAATCTAGTATCTTGGTATGGATTATCTTATCTTGTAAGATCTGCTTAGAATCCAATAATATGTTCTATCTCAAGATATCAGTTGTATCTACTAACATGGTTTTAGCTCACTAGGTTATATAGTTGGAAAGGTATAGTTACCAGTTGTAGATAGTGAAAAATGTCCTAGGCTTGCTAACACCATTTTTCCACTATCTAGGGTCCTATTTTTGCTATTAATTAAATAACCTAAATTATTTAATTATTCCATTTTATCCTTCAATATCCTCTTTGGATTAATTAAATAAATTGTTATTTATTTAATTGTGTCACTAATATCTTTGATTTATATAATTAAATAAATTTATATTTATTTAATTATTTGTCATTTTCCACTATAATTAAGTAATTATGTTAATTATTTAATTATTCACTGTTAGCTTTTCAGTCACAAGTTAATTAAATTGTATTTAATTAAATGACTCATCATTTCTCTCACTTTTTTAATTAAATTTCTATTTAATCAAAAAGTTAGTTTTTCTTTTCCTTTTTTCATTTAAATAATGTTTGAATTATTTGAAAATGTAATTTCCCTCTAAAAATAGAGTGATTTTTGTAAAAATCAGTCAATTTCCTCATTCTTCTGTCAGTCTCATTTCTATCTTATCTCATATTGTCTAATTTAAGCCATCAATAAAAATAAAGATAATTTAATCTTGATCATCCATTTGACATTTGAATCTCTATAAATAGCATCATTATTTATTGTTTTGAGAATCTAGAATATATATGCCATCGTGTTGTTGAAAATAAAATTTGATATTTTTCTTTGTCTTAGTCATAGGTTTGCTAAGTGTATACTGATAATTTTTAGGGCATTAATTACATAGAAGCAAAATGGAGAAGGATAATGGAGCTGATGCAATAGAGGTGTAAAGGTTATGGTAATATTGTTTCTTGTATTTTATATTTATGCGCTCACTTTTTCTCTAGTAGTAGATTAGAAATTTCAATGCTTAATAATCTTAAAATCTAATATTTTTTATCACACCAATAGTTTTTGAAACAGTGTTATACTAATACATTGGATATATGTGTTAGTTTTTTGGTCTAGATTCTATCTCAAAAAAAGATATCATTACATGACCTTGTACATAGATTTGAGACTACAAGATGCATTATACATTGGAGTTTCATAAGAATATGTGAAGGAATTTGAAAGGTAAGAATGACAGTATTTTGATCTATAGTCTATAATGAATTTTCATTTAGTACACTAATGTGGGAGACTCTGCATTTTCTCATACTTGATTATCTTATCGTTTAGTGTTGAAGAGAAGTATCTTGATGTTATCTAAGGGAGAATTCAATATGCTAACAAGTTTTTGTGTTACATATTTGAGGGATTGCATATATATTTGGAGTTTCTGGTCTAACCTTGGCTAACCTAATTATGTGTTAGTATTGAGAAGTCTTTTGTTAAATGGATCTCCACACCAACTACTTATATGTGAAGATGAATATGTTTTGAGGAAAATGATGACATATTTGATTGTGATTAAGGTTTCTCTAATTAGGCTAACCTAATTAGTGAACATGGATATATATATATATATATATATATATATATATATATATATATATATATATATATATATATAGTATATATATATATATATATATATATAGTATATATATATATATATATATATATAAGACTTGAGAGAGGGCAGAGGGGTTGAAGTAGAAGTGTGTGAAATTATATAGATGAGAATATAAGTGTGTTATTTGTGTATTGTGCTTCACCAAAACTAAACCCCAATAGAAGGAAGGTGGATTTCATCAGTTCATACTTTTGGTAGTGAGCCATATCATTTTGTATTTACATCAGGCTGTGAGCCTTTCAAGGATAGTGAGTCTTGGCAGTGAGCCCTTTTAATATTCTATATCCGGATATATTATATTGTGAGTTAACCCTCACCATGGTTTTTCCCATTTTGGGTTTTCCACATAAAGATATTGGTGTTCATGTGTGTTGATGTATTGTCTTGGCTCCATTTTTTCTCTTGTTGATTTAGTCAAATTTATGATAATGCTTAAATGGATTTTATGTGAACGGTTTTATGGAAAACTTATTCATGCCCCCCTCTCATATTCTGGATGTTCAACACACACAACCCAAAAATATGAATTATGATTGGTCATTAGATAAGTGTTAGGATCATCCTCAAAGAAATGTATTAAATAAGGCTTGTGGGTGCAAAATGTAATGCCCCACCACATAACCTTAAAGAATGACGCAAACACAATGGAAGCGTAGCATTAAAAAAAAAAAATCTAATTATAACATGAAAGGTGAATTACACTTAACACATACATTCTCCAAAGTACATGACAACACAATTTACATTTGAATCTCATAGACAAAAATAATATAACCATAGCATATAAATATTACTCATGAAATCAAATTACATACATCTAAAGCATTTATAACATATTACAAGATACATAGTACTTAAAGGAATCATTTATAGCTTGCATTCATTCCATCAAGTAATTATGAAGCTCATTTCCAAAATGAGGAAGTTTTGAAAATAATAATGTTACAATTACACTGATACAAAAATCCTCCTCGAATAAAAATGAGGAGTAATACATATATACTTATCCATTGATACAAAATCACATAATAAATGGTACAAGTAATTTGGTATATGTGAGCTCTCCAATTTGGAATATCCCACTATCGTGAACATGAAGTGGGAACCCAACAAAGTAAGGTGCACGTTCCACCCAACCAAGTGGTACCCAAAGGCCCATCACCCATGCTAGGAGATAGTAAAAGGGCTCCCTAGACAAAACCAACTACCTCATGACATAGGAAAAGTCAAGACTAAACTACACAAGTACAATACATAACATGATGGTTACATTGCTTCTAGAATAAAAGAATTAAGTACATCAATTTCATAAAGAATATTGTTATCGTAGGAGGAGTGTCATCAAAAATTTGCATGGGTTACCCTGGCGAATCTTCCTAGGCCCCAACACCCATCTTGGGTTACCCTAGAAGCCTCTCACGACTCTTAGCCCCACATGCAAACTGATGTAGAATCAATTATCTTTCAAAGAGATAAGATAACATGATCTTTCCATTCCAGGCCTACTCATCTCATCCATGTCTAAACAAGCCCTTGATCCCATGAGCAAGGCACAATTAACAAGTTAAATGAATTGAACTACCCTTTCCCCTAATACATTTATTTAATTTTCACTGGATTAACTAAACTCTCTCATGAGTTACCCTAGCACCACTTTGTGTGTCAGCCCCCATGGAGAGACACTCCCCTACTAAAAACACAAGGATCTAAACCAATACTCAATGGTATACACAGTGCACAAATTCCAATAATAAATATCCAACCATAAATAAGAAGACAACACATCACTGATTGTAGTAATCGGGTGATAAACTGAAGTGTAACCAAGTGCACTACCCAAGGTAAATAAAGGGTTGAATTAAAAATCATAATAATTCCCTCATAAAATAACATATAGAAGACTTACAAGTACAACAATATAATTTCCCGCAAAAATTAAATAGAATAAATCACAATTTAAATATGTAAATTCAAGCAAGATATGAATCTACGATTAGGATTTCCTAAATCCAATTTTGAAAACAATAATACATTGCTTAAATTAATCTAACTTAGAGAAATATCATTTACCTATAATGAAGAAATTAAATCTAATTATATAAATCAATTTTCTGATTTGATCTATTTAAAAATCAATTTTCTCTTTTAAATTATATCATTTAAAATAATCTACTGCATACATTTGAATGCATCTTATTATAATATATATATATATATATAATTTAAACACACATACATTTAAATATAAATATGTATATATACATATATATACATACATATATATAAATATATATATTTATTATATTTTAAAATCTTAAAATAACATAAAAACCAAAATTGGATAGGTTTAAAGTTCGCAGGAGGAGGTTGTTTACAGAACCGACCCATATGGGTCATGCTTGTGTTGGTAGCCCCTACACCCTGCAATAACTTTAATATTATATATATATATGTGATAAAAATTTGTGATTATATAAACATTGTCATACGAACATTTCCGTATACTAGTTTATTTACAAATATAAAATTTTCTCTAGTATATATTTCTACAGGAAATTTTTATTACAATATACATATATATTTATATTTGTATATTTGTATATGTATATATGGCAAATATTTTTATAAAGCTTCTATAGGAAGTATTTAGAAAATTTTCATAGAGATTTTCCAATTTTCCCAGCAAAATAAAACTTATTGGGAAAGCAATTTAAGTGATATTCTTCTACAGGAATATCTTTCCAATACAAATAAGATTTTCCTCAATTTTAATAGGAAGAGTTTTGAATCTATTCCTAGAAAGATTTATAAGTTTCTCTATTGTTTTCCTCTGGGGTTTTCTATTGTTAAAAAAAAAAATTCTATTGAGGCTTTCTGATTCCACTATAAAATTTTCTACAAAAGCACTAAAATATTCACAGCAAATTTTCAAACACAAAATCCTTATAAATTTACAAAATAATTAAAAGCTTCTACTCAAATTAGAAATTCTTTTGTACAAGCAATCTTTCTAAATTGTAAAACAATAAAAATAAATAAAAGAACCTATATCTGAAAGCTTGACAAAGTGATGTTCGATGTAAAGCTTCGCTTGTAGATTCCAAGTTTTCCAAAGCTTCCTCCAAGAATTCACTTTTCTAGAAGAAGGAAAACAAAAACCAGAGCCCAAAAATTTTCTGAGAACTTCTTTTTTCAAAATTTCAACAACTATTACAAAATATCTTTACCATTCCCGTGAAGTAACCTCTTAGCTCTCTCAATTATTGCAAATATTCTCTCTGAGAATAATTTCTCAAGAAGAGTGTTTAATGAATTTTCTAGCACACATGTCAAAATTAAAATATCTTTCAACCAACTTAGATATTTCCCTTTTTATATTCACAAGAAATTTATGCTATTTTAATAATTCAAACTTCACAAATTAACATTATCTATTTTATGCAATTTATAATTCAAATTCACATAATAATTTCTAATCAAATTTAATATAATTAATTTAATTACTTTATAAAATGAATTTAATCACAAGGATTAAATTACTTTACAAAAAAAATGATCTAGAGGATCTTCACCAAAAATTGAAGTTTCTCCTTTCTTCAAAATTGGCATCTTAAAATAATAGTTGAAATTGCATCAAACAAAAACTCCTCAACAGAGTCAAACAAAGCTATGGAGTCCAAGATACTCCAAACCTTGGTCAACCCTTCGAGCTTGTGGCTCCAGAAAAAGGCCAAAAATTGACATCATCAAAAGTGTTCAAGACTAGAGTGAATGAAATCTCATCACAATCTTTTCCTCGGGATGACGCTTGTTTCACAAAAGATGGAGTCCATTTGCATTAGCCATACAAGTAGTCAATGTTTGTGGTTTAACAAGTATAATGATGACATCAAGATGGTATAGTCACGATAAGGGCCAATCATTAGATGACACATGGCAATATGTAGAGGAATTAAAAAAATCCATGTGGCACCTTGGGACACGTCACCAGCCACCTAGTCAACACACGTCATCGTCATCAGCGAATAGAAACTTGACACGTGGACCTCTGTCCTATCGACACGTGGCACCTCCATTATCTCCTCCACTGACTATTCAACATGGATAGTGTTTGTTAAAAATTATGTTGGGGGGATTTGAACCCCCAACCCTCCATTCACAAGAGAGCTAGCCAACCACTATGTCACGTGCCTACCTTTAACTATATATAGCGAGTGGTTCATTTTGTTGAAGAAAATATTGGCGACCATTGGAAAAGTTGGTCGGCGAGATTTGAACCCCGCACCAGCCGAAAGCTAAAATGAATGGTAACCATTACACCATTTGAAAGCTTCAAAACATATAATCAGCTCGGTCAGTTTTGTTGTAATACAAAAAACTGAATACCCCTAAAAATAAATAAATCCCTCTAAAAAATAAAACAATCAAACTTATAAGGATTTAACTGAAAATCCTTGTAACAACAAAAGCCCAAAAAGGATAAAATGAAGGGATTAAATAATTTGAAGAGATTAATTAGGATTATTAATAAATCCTAATATGTAAATAAGGGAGATTAGTGAAGATTTTATGTAAAATTGGGAGATAGGGGAATATTTGTAAATCATTTGGTTATTAACCAAATTGAGTAATTTTTTTGTATAAAAAGGGGGGGTTAGAGGCTTAGGGGGTTCATCCAGATTATTCAGA
>VDFB02213125.1:142621-166949 GCA_007258455.2 Sequoia sempervirens | reverse complement strand
AATTCAAATTCCAGTAACAGAGCTCCGGCTGGTGAGTAAAAAAATGATGAATTTAAATTAAATTTTTCGAAAAGGAATTCAAAGGCGCCAGTCAAAGTCAAGTTTCTAGAAGAACAAGATTCCCGACGACTAGAGACAAGTGTCAGAGATACCAGAGAGGGAAAATTCGAATTCTTGAAGTGGAGTAGTGGAAGTTTAATACACTGGCTAAAATTAACTTCTAGAATTCGAATTTTAGCTATAAAATGGAGAAGTTTTTCACTTGTTTTCACAGCTGAGGAAGGCGAATTTGCTCTAAGTAAGGCATTGCAGTGAAGAGTTCAAAGTTTTTGCTGAGATTGCTGAGACTAGTTGAGGGAGACGCCTTGAGAAAGTGTCATTGCTGAAGTGAAGAAAGGACGCACTTGCAAGTTGCTGAGTATCCAAATCTGCATTTGAAGAGGTACGCCTTAAGTTGCTTGTGCTGAGAGTTGAAGGAAGGACGTCAAGTAAGTTGTTGAGAAGTACGCTTTTGCTGGTCAAAAGAAGTTTTTGCTGAAGTCCAGAGTTGCTTGTGCTAGAGGTACGACTTTGCCGGTTTAGTTCATTGCTGGAGTTGAAGTTGCCAGTTGAAGGAAGACGCCTTGAAGTAAAGTAAGTTGCTGAAAGTTTTCAAAGTGTGAGATCGCTGATTGCTGATACGAAGTCATAGAAGTTCAAATTGCTGATTGAGGATAGTGAAGTGAAGCCATCAAAGTCTACTTAGAAATCTGTTCTAAGTATTGAAAATTCAAGAGAGAAGCTGAGGTTTGCAAACACGAGAGTTATTGCAGCTTCTAGAATTCGACTGCAGCCCCTATACAATGCCTTATTTTATTAAATTAAATTGCTAATGAATGTTGTTGTTTGCAGATGGCTGAAGCGAGGACAACTGGAAAGGACAATGGTGCCTCGAGACAAGCAGTGATCAAGAAGCTGAGTAAAACATTTATGCCAGAGTCGAAGTTTATTTCAAAGCTGGGCAAGTTGACAGACACCAACCTGGGCTCCGTCAACCTAGAGACCTTCAAGAACAGGATGTTTGGAATTGGAAGTCATCGACCTTCGAGTACTTCACACAATATCGTTCGAAGCGGGTTGTATGCAGCTGTTGGTTTTCCAACAGCCAGTCAATGCTCGGAGCTGATGATGGAGTGCGCCAATTACTATGAGGAGGATCATCGATCGATCACGTCACCAGATGGCCAAGTGCTAGCCAATCTTACTCCAGCAGCCATCGGTGAAGCTTTCGGGATCCCGGTGCACAGGAACATGATTTATAAGTCTAGGGAGCAAGCGGAGCGGATGTATGCTTCTGCTTTCGAAAGATGCATGGAGACAATTAACACTCACTGGATGACCACTCCTAAACCTTCTCATACGAAGTTGCCAAAACAGATCATAGCGGATGACTTGAAGCAGGAATACTGTGACCTCAGCATGATGCTGAGCAGGGTTGGTGGTTGTGCACAGTCCTTCATTTTTGAGCCTTGGATGTTTTACTACATCAATCTCGTGCTGGAGGGCAAAGACTATGTCAATTGGGCCGAAATGATAAGTGATAATCTACATGAGCAACTCTTGGGCCTCCAAAGAACGAAGAAATTTTACATGAGCTCCTACATTATCTACATGTTGGCACGGATGACGAAGTACAGGGGGATTTGTTATAAGGAACCTGTTGGTTGTGGCTCCCACCAGTTTAAAATATATGATGCCTGTCCACAGTTGCACCTGTCAAGCACAACCCACTACACGCGTGTCAACGATGCCTTCACCATGTATATCGCGAGGCTGCTTCAGGAGCGGTTACATCATAGAATCTCGAGGGATGCCCAAGAATTAATTGAAAGGTATGGGTGCTGGTTCATACAGTTTCCAAGATTTTCTTACATTAGGCTGCAAGGTTTCTCATCATACCCGTATAGGCTGCCTAAGTACCCAACAGATAGAATTTTAATGCTAGAGATATCTAGGCAACTGCTTGCCTATGATAAAATTCAAAAGAAGAAAAAGAAGGGAGGGATAGAATTTCCAATTGTTATGGGCAACTCGGATGAGGTGTGTCCCTCGATGCAGGCAGCTAGAGAAGCTGAAAGTGAACTCCAGTTTTATCAGTTTTCATATCATACAAGTCGACAACACTATGACCCGCATCATAACATCAAATGGGTGCTGTCGGAGGAGTTTAAACATAAGGCCACCATAGAGGATTATTGGGCTGATGCTGTTGATGAGATTGAAGTAAGGAAGAGAATGTTCTCTCGGTTGCCTATTACTTTGATCAGGGAGTGCGAAGTGGTGCCGGTTCCAGACCAGGCCAATGAGGATATGGATGTTGTCCATCCTGATTATGCAGTAGTTAGAGATACCCCACTTCCACCTCCCGATTGGTCAGAGCCTGAGGTTGCAGATTTGGATACCCTTTCTATCCCTGTCCTGACTTTCACTAGAGCATGGGTTGATAGGCGAGTAAACAGATTGAAAAGTAGGTCAATTGCTTTGACTTACAATATGATGGGAGATCACAGAACGCCCACCACTAGCAGGAAGAAGCAGATTACAAGAGGTCCAGAGTCCAGGAAGAAGGAAATAGTTAGACAGGAGCCCACTCAGCCAGAGCCTCCACGAATTACAGTTGCATCACCTTTGGAGACACGTTCTCCAAGTATACAGGAGGTCTCTTTATTTGCTGATCAGAGGAATGCATTGAATCAGGTGCAGGTAGTACAGGATAATATTCAGCCTCCACGGAGAGAGTCGGTTGGCCGTGAGTTCGCCAATGCACTCATCGTGATTGATCGCCAGATGATGAGGGGACTATTATCGACCCCCGCCAGAGTTAGAAGCGCTATGAACGATGATGATGATAGTATCGCGATACCAACCACTTGAGGGTCTATGAGCCTCGCACGATGAAGAAGGAACAGTTAGAGAAGTAGAGGCACAAGGAGCAGCAGCCCTTGACATACAAGATGATGTCCGATTGGCTTAAGGATAGAATGAGAAGGAGCCCCAGTGAGGAGCTTGATCCAGCAGTTGAGATGGAAGAATTTTTGAACAGGATCAGTGCACCCCCACAGAAGAAGAAGGCAAGAAAATTTTCGAAGATCTCCACTGAAGAGGATGGCTCCCGTACTCTTCATGTAGCTGTGCCACGAGTTGAGTGTGACCGGAATGAAGCAGTACCTGAGAATTATGTGGTCACTACTCTGGATTTGGGATGCCCCACTGGTGCTCAGATTGTTGAGGAGTGTGATAACTCCTTCCTTGCCCTCAAAGATAGATTGTTCAAGAAGGAAGGGAAGTATAAGAGGTTGAAAAGAGAACACAAGGCGTTAATCGGATATGTACAGCAGTTATCTCGTTCTCGAGGGCAGGATGTACCAGTGATAGAGCCTCCAGCAGATGTACCTAGAGAGTCGATCAGCGGCTTGGTAGAGTTGGGAAGGATGGCACAGGAGGCAGATAAATGGGTCACAGGAGTACGTGCTGAGACGGAGAAGTTTATGGAGGATCTTGCTTTTGCTTTTCAGCAAGCCTCTAATATTTTAGCATGGATGGAGGCAGTGGATCATGCTTGGGGTGATGCCTCTATCTACCAGAGCAAAGTTATCCAGCGTCTTGAGGTATCATCGAGACATGTCTGCTATGACAGCCGGGTTGATGGAGGCTATTCAGAGAATGACCGATATGATTTCTCTCGGTGGTATTCTTCAGCTATCACAGGGCGTGGCTTCTTCGATGCGGCACAGGCAGATTCAGCCAAGGTTCACAGGGCTATGGCCAATATCATAAATGGAGTTCAGAACACCTTTGAGGCCATATTTGCCAGGCTGAATCCGCATGAAGCACCTTTGATAATTTGAGGGGTTTGCTGGTGCCTTTCTTTGCAGACGTTAAGACCTTTGTACAGGATGATTTCGAGAATACTTCTACTTTCTCCACCTTGATCCAGAACACGCAGGATTCCTTAGCTGCTTGGAGAAAGTCATGTGCAAGGCATGAGCATTCAGTCACAGTATTAGAGTTTCAGCTAGATTGTGTTCCACCGATTTCAGTTCAGGAAGTTGAGGCTTTTCTTGGCAGATTTGTCGAGTTGGCAGTCAGAGAGAAGGCAAGTGGGAACACACTACTGGACGAGGATCTTCTAGAAGACTGAATATGGGCATTTATTACATTTACTATTTATGGGAGTGAGTGGGAATCTTTGATTCATTTAATGTACCACTCCCTATTCTGGCAGTTTTTAGGGTTAGGGCTGAGGTGGCACGATTCTGGCCACTCTATTGATTGTAACCCTAGCCGTCTTTTGGGACTTGGCTAGCTATAAAAGGGGGAGTCCCCCTCATTTGTATCATCAGATTAGACAGTAGACATTGTGAGAGATTGAGCATTAGCATTAGAGTTAGAGCTAGAGAGTAGAGCATAGTAGATCATTTTTGTTAGTGTGGAAGAGAAAGAAAGTTTTCCCTTTGAAGACTTTTGAGGAGATTGTTGTGTAACACTTTTTATGATAATTGATCTTTTCATTGATGGTGGAATTCGTCTTGTCATAAATAGCTAGCAAGGTCTCTTCTTCCTTTCGAATCCAAGTAGCTTAATTTCATGCAAGTAGTTTACTTTGATATGTGGTGTTTTATTGAGGTAGCTTCATTTTATTCCATACCACTAGCGGCTTGTTGATGATAAGTTCACCTTGCGTGGTCGACTGGACATTATCTTGAGTTTAACTTCGGTTGTGGTTTGCATGCTTATATGCGTCGTTTTGATGGTGTATGTATGTTAAACTATAACTTGAACATCTTTTGCTATCCCCTTGAAAATTGCACCGATTTTACTGAGGCTGTCCGACGTGAGGCTAGGTAAAATCTGGTTGAAGTCTATTGAAACGAAGCTCCACATATCCCGCAAGATTTAGAATAGAATATATAAGTTTTAGGCCTCAAACTCTTTTACTTTCTCAAGACATTTCTGATTGGTTTTAGTAAAACAAGCTCTATTTCCAAAATCATACACGCGAAGAATCCCCCTTCAAATCATATAATCGCTGCTAACTGCAAGAAATCTGAACAATTGTGTAAGTCCCCTCATAAGAACACAGCAAATACACATCAACCAAACTGGGTCTATTCGCACTTAAGGAACCTTGGAGTTGAACGTGTGATCTATCTCGCAATCTTAGCACACGGAATACTTTGATCAAGAGAGAATGGAGTAGCCCTAAACTATTTCATTCTGCTGTTTGGTGCGCCATAAAAACACATCGCTGCGGGATAGACATGTTCACAAGCTTAAAGAAGATCAATTGCCCTCATGTACAACCTCATGGGAGATCACAGCCACTAGCATCAACAAGAAAGAGAAAGCAGGTCAAGCCATGGAGCCAGAGGAGGAACCAATTCAGCCTTGAGCCTTAGAGGACCGAGGAAACATCACCTACACAGCCTATTGGCTCACTCTTTCTAGTGTCCACGGCTCGGATCTTTTGCAACCGAGGGTTAGAGAATGAAGAGCGGAAATGGGTGAAGTCAATCAACCATTGCCTCCGAGCCCCGATAGTCGAGTGCTAATGCTCCCAGGAGTGCTAATCAGCCGGATGAGGATGAGGAAATAGAAAGAGACACTCACCTGATCGCGCAATCAAGGCGTTCTTTGAAGATGAGGACATTCACGTAGCCCCAAGTTCGTGGTCTTGAGGAAGATAGTCAAAGACATGGAAATGGATGAGCCTCTAACTGAATGTTGTTGAAGAGGAACTTCATGAAGTAGAAGCAACAGAGTAGCCGCTGTCATCCGAGTGCTCAATAAGACGTCCCAAATTGGCTCACCGCAGTAAGAAGAAGAGATCAAGAGGACCTATTGACCCAAGAATAGAGATGGAAGAGCTCCTTAATAGAATAAGCCGGTCACCTAAGAGGAAGAGAGCCAGAAAGTACTCCAGGATGGAAATAGACAGGTCCGGTTCTCGCACTCTCCATGTTGCGGTTTCGAGGGAAGAATGTGATCTAGATGAAGTAATGCCTGAAAATTACACGGTCACTACAATTGAATTGGGGCACCCTACTGGAGTACAAGTAATTGAGGAAGCTAAAAACTCCTTCCAAGCACTGAAAGATAGGCTACTTCAAAAGGGAGAAAAATACAAGAGGCTGAAAAGAGAGCATAGGGCATTAGTTGGGTATGTGCAGCATCTAGCACATCCATGTGCTCAGGAGAACCCAACGGTGGAATTTCCATCTAAGCTTCCACGAGAATCAATTAGTGGGCTCGAGGAGATGAAGAAGGCAATTCAGGAAGGAGATAAGTGGATTGGCGGTGTTCGCGCTGAGGCTAAGAGATTCATTGTGGATCTTGTCTCCTCTTTCCAGCATGCTTCCAGCATCCTCTCTCATTTGGAAAATATTGAACAGGCTTGGAGTGATACTCACATATTTCAGGATAAGACTATTCCATGCCTAGCTGCTCTGATGTGTATGCCAGTGCAGACTTTGATTGAAGAAGGGGTGATTCAAGCTAGAGATAGATATGATTTTCCAGGCTGATATTCTGTTGCATTCACTGGCTGAGGTTTCTTTGACATGGCAAGGACGGAGTTGGTCAAGATCAGGAAGGCCATGGGAAATATTCAAGAAGGTGTCTTCAATACGTTGGAGGCATTATTCACAAAAAGACTAACTCTCGAAGAGGTGACAATGGATGGATTGAAGGGAAGATTGTAGCCATTCTTCTCTGAGATGAGAGTATTTGCTCAGGAGGACTTTGAGAATATCTCCACGTTCTCCGCTATTATTCAGAGCACGCAGGAATCCATCGAGGCTTGGAGAAAATCTTGCATCCGGCAGAAGCAAACAGTTGTCGTCCTCGAGTACTAGCTCAATCTTACTCCGGCTATTTCTAAACAAGAAGCCGATGCAGTGCTGGCTCGGTTTGTTGCTTTTGCGGTTAGAGAGAAGAACAATGGGAATAGGATCCTGAACGAGAATCTTCTAGAAGGATAGTGGGCATTAATTGCCCATAGTGGTCTAAGGAGGAATCTGCCATTTTTATGCTCATTAATTGCACCACTCCTCCACCTTCTGGTGGTTTTTAGGGAAGAATCTAGTCTAGGGCTGATGTGGCTCAATCTGAGCCATCCATTGTAATTTAATTTGGACCATCTATTGAGATTGGCCAGCTATATAAAGGGGACTCCCCTCATTCGTACATTATTAGACTAGAGAATAGACATTCTGATAGAGCATAGAGAGACAGTTTAGAGTTAGTATAGTTTCATTGCATAGCATAGTTGAAGGAGAAGGAAAGTTTTCCCTTGAGAACTTTGTAAGAAGTTGTTGTGAAAACTATCATAATAAAAAGAGTTTCATTGATGGTGAATTTGTCTTTTGTTATGATCAGCTAGCAAGGTTTCTTCGTCCCTCTACTTCAAGTAGGACTTAAAGTAGAGTAATTTTCATTTTTATGCAAGTAGATGTTAGTTGTAGATTGTGGTGTTTGATCGAAGCAGCTTCGCTTAATCCATGCCACTAGTAAGCTTGCTGATGGTAAGCTTACCTTGTGTGGTCAACTGGAATCCTTTTCAAACTTAACTTCGATTGCAATTCATGTGTTTGTATGGGTCGTCCTGACGGTATTTGCATGTTGAGTTGTAATCTGAATACCTTTCGTTGCTCCCTTGAAGATTGCACCGATTTTGTTGAAGCTATACAATGTGAGGCAAGGCAAAGTCCGGTTGAAGTCTGTTGAAGTCAAACCCCGCACAGCTTGCATTTAGACTAGGACATAAATCTTCTAAACCCTGCACTCTTTTAATTTCTGTACATTTCTGGTTAGTATAGGAAACACGTACCTTATTGCCAAATCATTTGCATCACTCACGAAAATCCCCTTCCAATCATTAACCTGCTGTCAGCTGCAAACATTCTGAACAATTGTGTAAGTTCCCTCGTGTAAACAGCATATCACAACGAACCAACTGAGGGTATTCCATTTCATTTTCGGAACCTTGGAGTTGAATGTATGAACTTTTTTGCAATCTTAGCATACAAAATTCTTTGATCAAGAGAGAATGGAGTAGCCTTCGGATACTTTGTTCTGCTGATTGGTGCGGTCACAAAAATCACATCAACAGGAACTCCACCTCCAACTGAACTGCACTCTAAATTTGCATGAAGCTGATGGGAAAATTGAGTTTAAACACTTTGCATGAGTTTTAAGTAGCTGGGCATATAAGGCGAAAAAACCATTATATTAGGGCCTCAAACTGCCCAAAATTGCATAATTTTAGCTTCAAACTCTTGCCAACTCAGGTTATAACCATGTAGACTTGTCAAAAAGGCCTAAACTGCCTCTTAGTGCAAGAAAACTGAGCTTGAATAGGCCACTTAACTGGTAATCATCTCATGAATGTCTTTGCATGATCATAGGTATGTGATGCACTTGTAGATGACTAGGCCTTCAAAGGTTTGCATTCTTTTTATCATTGCCAAGGTCACTTCATTTAAATTCTTCAATGGTTACTTGGTGGCTGTCATGAACTTACCATGTCCTTCTCTTTGCTGCACATAAGACTGTCACTTACTTCATTTGTTATGGCATTTGATTGTAAGGACTGTCTTCACTCAAGAAGACTGTGACTATCCTCTTTATCTTGACATGGACTGTACTTTTTGGGCTACCCTTCATGGTCTCTTATCTATTCTTGGGTCAAAACTATATGGATCTTCCCCTTTTCTTTCTTGACTGTGACTTCTTTCATGATCTTGCTTCACAAAACACAGTCAAAAACCTTGTGACAGTCATTAAACATTGAATGTAATGCCTTTTGTTTGGTATAAAAAACCATGATTTCATTGATAGGATTATTATTTCACTCAAAACTGCCCTCGAACCCTTTTGCATGATTAAATTCCCTTAGCATGACTGTCATATAAAGGTGGTTTTTCATTCATGTTTTACTGCCTTCAAGTCTGTCCCTTTGCATTTAAATAAGCAATCTTCATGCCTAAATCATGTCAACTTTATCTGCCCTTTGCGACCATGTTGACTGTCAACTTCATGCATTTATGAATTATATGATGCTGCTATCCTTCGTATGTGCTTCCTTTTTAATCATTGACAGTCCTTTATGTGTGAGGATTGTCCTCTTGTAACATGAAAACTGTTGTCCACATTCTAAAATGCTCGAAAGGATTGTGCATGGTCTATTTTTCGCTTGTAGTGACTGTCCTCATTCTCTGTCATTTGAACTTATTGTTGCCCTTCATTGTCTTTTCATGTTGGACTGTCTTTCTTGTCTTCTAAGTGGCTGCCACCTCATTCTAACTCACATGCTTCATTTCCACTGTCCTTTATTCATTTAAGGTCTGCCCTTACTCATATTTGCTACAGTGATCTTAGCAAAGACCGTCCTTTAAGGTTTGTACTTCACTATTTGACTTCTTATTGCATGGTGATTGTCAATTTATGGACATTGATGCCCCTTTCATCATTGCATTCCATTGTTATGTATTGAATTATCTTGTCATTCCTCAAATGACTGTCCCATTTAGTATCAATGCTTGTTTCAGACCTGCTCCTCTTGTCCTCTTGCTCTTTGTCAATGAATTGCTATCCTCTTGTCAATGAAATTGTTGTCCATTTATCTAGGAAATTTTCTGTCCATTTGTGAATGAAATTGTTGTCCATTTGTGAATTAGTTTTCTGTCCATTTGTGAATGAAATCTTTGCCCATTTGTGAATGAAATTGCTTCCCATTTGTGGATGAATTTGCTGTCCTCTCATCACTAAAATCTGCCTTCTACTATATTTTCTGCTCATACTCATATTTGCTGCTCATGAAGACTTATTTGCTGCTCATAAAGACTTGTTCTTGCTGCTTATGATTTACTCATTATTTGCTGCTGATAAAGATTTATTTGCTGCTCATGAAGACTTATTCTCACTGGTTATGCTCTTTTTGTCTAAAATTGCTGCACTTTTTGTCTATGATTGCTGCACTTTCTTTTGCATGAATTTGCTGCCCTTTTGATCTCTTGACTGTCCTTAAGTTGTTGCCTTGGAACACTGTCACCCTTTAACACTTGGCTGCTCCAAACATCAAACTTATGACTGTGTCTCATCTGTTTATGCATTAATGACTGCCCTCATGTAACTTTGATGACTGTCCTCATATGGCATTATCATTTAGGACTGTGTTCATTAGTAACTCATTTAGTGCACTTGATTTAACCGTTTTCTCTGTCCGTTTTTGACTGTGATCTTCTTTTTCCCTTGCCACTGTCATGACTTACCCTCTATTCTTCTTGAATCGATTACTGTCCTTTATAAATTGCCATTCATGTAGATTGCTGCTCCTCTTTATATCGACTGTCACTGTGGTTGTGAAAAGACTCCTCACACATATCAATATGAAAAGACTTCCATATCATGTGCAACTCAACTATGGTTATAGGTTGCTACTGTATAACCCTTGACTTCCCCTTATCCATACTGTCCTCTTGTTTTTGCTTTAACAAAGGACTGCACCTGCTGTTGAACCTTGAGACTGTCCTATTGTTGCATTATTGACTAGGGCTTTGATATGTCTTTATTGCATTTAGTACTGCCTTTGACTGAGACTGTCTTATTTTCTTTATGCATTTATGAACTGTCAATAACTTCTCATGCATCTAACTGTCTTTTGATGATTGGTACATTGTTGACAGTCATACTACCTAAGGTCAACTTCATATATAAGAGGACATAGTCTCAAGCAAGTGAGAGTCTTTAAACCTTGATTAAAATGATAGATTGAAGCTTTATAAGCTGCTTGCAAGTGACTTTCAAGATGCTCTTGAAGGTATTAGTGAACTTTTGAAAACTAGCAAAGGGAGAATTGCTTCAAGAGTTTTGTGAAAAGTCAGTGCTGAAAACATAATGAAGAGAAAGTTTTTAAGGACAGACCTATCAATCAAAGCAAAATGACCAAGGTTTTACAAAAGCAACCTCATCCTTTAGTATGTATTTCATTACTACCTCCAATATAGAGCCCTAGACTTCTTAATCAAAACCTTCACTAGCATGTTACACCTGCTCTAATTATCCTTTTGAACTCTGCCATCCCCTGTGCAAGGACTGCCATCTTTCAAATCATGCCGACCTTTAAGAAACTCTGTCCTATCTATGCATTGCCAATCTTGACTCAAATGACAAGCCTTTATCGTTTGTCTTTACAATGTGTCTGCATTACTGAGTGGCATGACTTGTGATGGTAAAGGTTGTCCAGTGTTCATCTACTGTCCACTCAAAAACCTTGACCTCTAAAAATCTTTCTCTAATCTACTACTGCCCATTTTCATCTTCAGTCCTAAAGACTGTCAAGACTGCACAACCAGGTCTACAAACTCTGCCCTTGCATACCTTTATCAAACTCATGGTCCCAATTAACAGAGCATTAGCATAACCTTCAGGAGATTCAAGAGGAATAAATCTTGGTTGAGCTATATTAAACTCCTTTGACAAATTGTTTCTAACAAGGGACCCATTTGTTGATGCAGGTTTTGTGACCTCAACCAACATTAGAATAAAATACCCAATGAAATATCCTACTCTCTCTTGAACAAAGTTTCCAATGTGCTAACCTAAGTGATCACAAAGTAGACTCCAAGGTTCCCGGTGCATATAGGATACTCTTAGTTGGTTTTGCTATGTTTTGCTGGTATTGCAAGGGGGACTTACGCTCGATTTGTTGGTTCAATCCTTCTTCATTTAAGACTTTAGCAACAAATTTTCAACACTTTGGAATATGGATACTGTTGTTTATGAGTGTTGAAATCTTACTACTGCCAATTTAAAAATAAAAAATAACAAGGGATAAGGGCTTTAGAGGCTAGGCTAATTTTAAACTACTCCTAAGAACTCAGGAGACAAGTGTTGGATGGCGAAATTCAAACCTATCTTTGTTTTTCCTTGCCAAGTACAACAACTCGACAAAGATGGTGCAATCTTCAAAGGGATTCACAAATGATACCCTATTACTCAAGACCATCATCAATTCGAACAATAAACATAAGTAATAGAGTTCAAGTTTAGCAATTTGAAAGTTCAGACTTGTTGATGTGTTTTTTGTGACCGCACCAAATAGCAGAATAAAGTTTCCAACAGTTACTCTATCCTCTCTTGAACAAAGTCTCCTGCATGCTAAGATTGCGAGAAAGATCATGCATTTAACTCCAAGGTTCCTTCATGCAGTGGATAGTCTCAGTTGGCTTGATGTGATTTGTTGGTATCTCAAGGGGGACTTACGTAAGTGTTCAGCTGAAGATCGAAGGTAAAGGAGGTTTCACAATCTTTGAAAGATGTGTCAATGTAGCACAGGTTTCCTAAACTAACTAGAAAATACTGAATTTAAATGGTTGCAGGGATTAGAAGCGCTATGTTCTACTCTATGCGCAAGATGTGGGATCAATTCTTACAAACTTCAACCAGACTCCACTTTGCCTCACTTCGGACAGCTTCCACAGAATTGGTGCAATCTTCAAGGGGGTAACTAAAAGTATTCAGATCACAATTCAATATGAGGACACCATCACAACGACGCATGTGACACATAAACCATAATCGAAGTTAAGTCCACAATGTTCCAGTTGACCACACAAGGCAAACCCACCGTCAGTGAGCCCGCTAGTGGTATGGATTTAACGAAGCTTGCTTAAATTGAACACCACATTCCACAGTTACTATCTACTTGTATGAAATGAAATCTACTTTACTCTACTTTAAGATGCTATGTGAATTGGAAGGACGAAGGAGCCTTGCTAGCTACTCACAACAAAAAATGAAATCACCATCAATGAAAACTCTTTTTATTATGAGAGTGTTCACAACAACTTCTTACAAAGCTTTTAATGGAAAACTTTCCTTCCTCTTAAATCTATGCTATCAATCTATGCTAATGCTAAGCTATGCTATCTCCTAGCTGTAATGTCCCCTTCTCGAGCATGACTTCTTCTGATTGACCGATAGCCTATTCTGGAGACCCGTAGGCTTCTCGGTGGTGAAATTAGGGTTTCTTGGTTGGTGTTTTCTTGTGCTCACGGATTGGCGTTTGAATTGCGGATTCCTTCTGGGTTTTTCGTGAGCTTTTCGGTGATGTGTTCGCTTTGGCATTCTGAGCACTTTCACGAATTTACTATTTTTAGTAAATTCTATTTCTGGCAGTGGTCCTGTTGGTTTCGGCTCGATTGACCTTCTACTTCAGTATGTTCAGTTGGATTTGCTCAATTTTGGCTTCGGGGCTCGTTTGGAGAGATAAGTTGAATTATTTTTAATAAAGGCATGTTTAATGTTATATTTTGCTATTGACCCCCCCCTTAGCCTAGTGTTGGAACTTAAGTTGTTTTTAAAAGGTGGCTTTGGAAGGGGTGGTGCCCCATGAGGTTATTTTAAATTTTCTAATGTTCAAAAATCAATGTTGGAGAAAGGGACGCCCATCTTGGAGTTTATTGTAATTTAAAAAGTCAAATTTGCTTAAGGCAAAAAGGGCGCCACTTTTGGAGGGAAAAGGAGTTACTCAAATTTTGAAATGCTGGGTTTCTAGAAGCTTCTGGACAGTCATCTCAAGTCTTTAAAAGGAGGTCTTGGTCTTCAGTTTCATCATCCAACTTCTTGAGTAATGTTATGCTGCCGAAATGGTGAGAGGGTTGCTTCGAGGAATGAATGCCTCCTAGCTAGGCTCAACTTCGTGCTTGTGAGACAGCACCTAGTGGAGAGATTACTTGTTCGAGTGCATTTTGTAGTGAGGTATTGCTGTGTTGTGAGTTAGTTGTCATTGCATTTTAGTATTTTGCATTTTCATGTTAATTTCTGTAGTTGCTGAGTTCATTGCTGATAGCCATTTTCACTCATAATTCAAAAATACAAAAAGATTGCATTCTGGGTACTTCACATCTGCATTTGTCTAGGGAAGGCGCCAACTTGTGCAAAGTTTCATAATTTTTAATTAAGTGCTGATTTTATTTGAAGAAAATCGCCCTTTCTCTTGGGCCGTACCTTTGTACTTGCTTGGAAATTTGAGAAGAAATAAAATATTGCAGATTGGGTCTGTTTTCTGGTTCTCACTTGGGCGCCTTGATCATAGAGGGCTGTTGCATTTCATTTGGGGTCAAACGGTTGAGAGTTGTGAGAGTTGTGATCATTTCAAATTAATTCTGTGTTGCTGTTTACCAGTTTCAGACCTTGTGACAGTCATATTAGTTTGCATTTAGGGTGGGTTTTGAGTTGAGTATGTGATAGAAAGCTTGGAGAAAACATTGAGGAAGACACTCTTATCTTTGCTATGGTTAAAGAGCTCTATTTACTTGATATTGTAGGCGTTCTTCATCATATTGTAAGCTGAACAGTAGTACTGTCAGCATCTTATTATTCTTGCAATTTCAATGTTTGTAACTGCCCACTGAATAAGTGGAAGAGGCTGGCTTGCCGCCTATTTACTTGTTTGCACTGTAATTTCCTTAGTCTCCGCCATATGGTCGCCTCTTATCCATCATGGATTGAGTAGCACATGCTTGGTGTTGAGCTATTTTCCAGTATTGCAATAGATAGGGATCCTCTGACCGAATGCTCGTCGTTCGCCGGCGCATCTCTTGGTTAGAGTTCTTTTCCAGCATTTACTTTTGAGACCCTCTGACCAATGCTCACACCTTGCCCATATCGGGATCCTGGTGTACATTCAGGTTAGAGTTACTTTAAGCATCGTTTTGGTTTTCGGACTAACCTTAACGGGTGCTTGATTCATTGTAATTTGCCTTTGAAAAATTGAAAAAATTGGCCCGGTATATTTCAGTGGTATCAGAGCCACGCATCCTGCCATCCTGTGAAATCAGCCTTCTATGAGTGACAGAGAACAGAGGTACTTGGCAAGAGTATACAAGAGGGATACCGTTCAGACTCAGTTGTATCAAGCTCCAGAAGGTCAGACAGCATCAGAGGTTTTGAGGGCTCATTGGGAGCCTTCTCAGGAGACAGAAATGGGGGACAGTGAAAGGACTTCAGGGGGTAATGAGAGGATTTTTGGCAATAGAGGTGACAGTGGTAAAGGTTTAGACAATTCGGCTAATCTTGGTCAAGGACTTGAAAAGAAGATGGATGCTTTGTTGGACATGTTTTCTCTCATGTTGGGAAAATTGGGTCCGAATACTCCACAAAACAATACAGTGCATGTCGGTGAGCATAGTGCTTCCAACCAACAAAATGGTCATGTTGTCCAACCTTCAGCAAGCAACACATACATTTCTGCTAGACCATTCAAACCCACGTTTTTGGCACCAGCAAACCCACATCTTGATTCTGACGAAAATGTTTCATCTTTAGAGAAACTGAGGGTAGGCCGTACTGAATATGACACTCTTCCTGATGAGGTCAAGCTTGATATGTCCTTCAATGACTACATGGAGTTTAGAAGGAAGGATAGAGGCCACGGGAGAAATTTTGATCAAAGAAGAACACCAGCACAAGGAGACTTGTATCAAGCTATCAACAAGGTTACACTTCCCCACTTTGACGGAAGTGATAGTAGTTCTGCTCGAGCTTGGATACAAAAGCTAGACAACTATTTGGCTCTCAGACCAATGGCTGAAGAAGAAGCGATAAAATTCGCTACGCTACACCTAGATGGGGTGGCGCATGAATGGTGGTACCATGGCCTAGTCACCTTAGGTCATGGGTCTATCACGACCTACGATGAGTTCACCAATAGACTCATTGAGAGATTCGAGAAGAAGGATCCAGAAGTGCATTTCAGGGAGTTAGCACAGCTGAGGCAGTATGGCACTGTTGATGCCTACATAGCTGAGTTTCAAAGACTTTCAGTAATGGTCACTGGAATCACGGAGAGAAGATTAGTGATCCTATTCAGCGAAGGATTGATGGAGCCACTCAAAGGATGGATTAAAGCTTTTGATCCACCTTCCCTACAAGAGGCAATGAAAAAAGCTAGAAACATGGAGTGGGCTGTTCCCAAAGCAAAGTTCCATTCCAAGCCATCATTTCACAAAGGAGATAGAGGGAAAAGGCCTCATCAAAAACCTCACCATAAGGAGTTCAAACAGCAGAAACCTCATGGCACAAGATTGGATCCAGAGACTATCAATGAACTCCGAAGAAAGGGATTATGTTTCCGTTGTTGGGAAAAATGGTCCCAAGATCATGTTTGCCCAAAGGGTGCTAAAATCCATCAAATTGAATTCTATACAGCTGAAGAAAGCAATTCTGATTTTTCTGATCAGCAAGCTGATTTTGAGGACAGCGAAGAAGAAAAAACTCCAGAAGAGTCCGAAAGTGAAAAAGAAAGTGGTGGTACATTGGCTCAACTTTCGAGCTTCCAAAAGAATGAGTCTTTCAAAGTTCGTGGGATGATCAAAGGGCAGCGTATTGTTGCTTTAATTGACACTGGAGCAACACATAACTTCATAGACGAAGTTGTGGTGGCAAAGAAAGGGTTGCAAACAGAAGACTTTGAAGGTTTCAGAGTTATGGTTGCTGATGGGTTTCACATCTCATGCACCAAGAGGATTCCCAACATGTCAATGCAATTGGGCAATTACGAAGTCAAGGATGACTTCTATGTGGTTAATATTGGAGATACGGATGCTGTCCTTGGCATTCAATGGCTGCGATCTCTTGGAGAGATCTCTTTAAATCTGCAAACCATGGAACTCAAATTTCAATCCGATGGAAAGAAGGTGGTGTTGAGAGGCATGTCAAATGGTGGTCCTCGGATTGTGTCATTCAAAAGGATGGCAAGGTTGATACGTCATGACCAAGTGGAGTGGGCTGCGGAGTGCATGATTCTTCCAGCGAGTCCAGTTGAAACGAAAAGAGAGTATCCTCCAGATATTCAGTCTTTACTCACCAAAAAGAGTAAAGTGTTTGCTGATTTACCTCCTGGACCACCTCCTGATCGAGGTTCAGAACATGTCATAGAGCTCAAGGAAGGAGCCAAGCCAGTAATCACAACTCCTTATCGGTACCCCAAAAAGCAAAAGGATGAGATCGAAAAGAACATTAGGGAGCTCTTGGAGATGGGCTTCATTCGGCCTAGTAAGAGTCCCTTTGCCTCAGCAGTTGTTTTAGTAAAGAAGAAGGACGGTACCATTCGGATGTGTGTTGATTATCGTGCTTTGAATCAAAGCACCATCAAAAATCGGTATCCAATTCCAAGGATAGATGAGCTCATTGATGAGCTACATGGAGCTAAGTTCTTTTCGAAGATAGATTTGAGGTCGGGCTACTATCAGATTCGAATGAGAGGATCTGATGTGGAGAAGACAGCCTTCAGATGTCATTATGGTCACTTTGAGTTCTTAGTCATGCCATTTGGATTGACTAATGCTCCTGCCACATTCCAATCTTGCATGAACAGAGTCTTCCAGAAGCAGTTGAGAAAGTTTGTGCTGATATTTTTTGATGACATCCTGATTTTCAGCAAGACGTGGGAAGAACATCTCAAGCACTTGGAGGAAGTGCTTAACATTCTGGAATCAGAGAGCTTGTTTGCCAAAGAATCCAAATGTGAATTTGGAATGAAGGAGCTACTTTACCTTGGTCACATCATCAGTGCTGAAGGTGTGAAGGTTGATCCAGAAAAGATCAAGGCTATTGTTGATTGGCCACCTCCTGAGAACTTGACTCACTTGAAAGGGTTCTTAGGCCTTTGTGGATTTTACAGAAGGTTTGTTAAGGGTTACTCTCAGAATGCTGCTCCTCTCACTGACCTTACGAAAAAGGGGGCTTTTTGCTGGTCAGAAAAGGCACAGAGTACTTTTGATAAGTTCAAGAAGATAATGAGTTCATGTCTTGTTCTTGCAATTCCAGATTTTTCCAAGCCCTTCGAGCTGCAATGTGACGCATCCGGAGAAGGTGTTGGGGCTGTTTTAATGCAAGATAAGCATCCCATCGTGTTCGAGAGCAGAAAATTAAGAGGAGTTGAGAAGACCTATTCTATCTATGACAAAGAAATGCTTGCAATCATGCATGCATTAGCCAAGTTCAGACAGTACTTGGTGGGGAGTAAGTTTGTGGTCAAAACAGATCACAATAGTCTCAAGCACTTCATGCATCAAAAGGATTTGAACGAGAGACAACAGAAGTGGGTGAGTAAGCTTCAAGCTTACGATTTTGACATTGAGTATGTCAAGGGCAAAAACAACATAGTGGCTGATGCATTATCCAGAAGACCTCATTTGGGCTCATTATGTGAGCTTACTGCTGATTGGAAGAACACCTTGCTTGCTGATTATGCCAAAGATCAGTTTGCAACTAGCATTATGGAGGGTACTTTTCATGACGAAAGGTACAAGGTGGTTGAAGGGCTGATTCAATACAAGGGGAGAATCTTTTTGGTGGCTGATTCTAAGCTCAAGAAGAAGATTTTGTTGACATTTCATGATATACCACTTGCTGGTCATCAGGGATTCTTCAAGACTTATAGGCAGATCCGAGAAAGATTTTCTTGGAAAGGATTGAAGGGTGAAGTTCAGCGTTACATTCAAGAGTGCCCTATTTGTCAGATGAATAAAAATGAGCATACACTTCCAGCTGGTCTGCTGCAACCTCTTCCCATTCCCAACCAAAAATGGGAGAGCATCTCAATGGACTTCATCACAAGGTTACCCAAAGTTCAAGGAAGAGATTGTATCTATGTTGTGGTAGATAGATTGACAAAATTTGCTCATTTCTTTGCCATTACCAGCTCATTCTCAGCAGCCCAAGTTACTGATCTGTTCTTTCATGAGGTGTTTAGGTTGCATGGGTTGCCAAGAAACATTGTGAGTGATAGGGACAGCAAGTTCCTAAGCACCTTTTGGCAAGAGGTCTTCAGAATGAGTGGTACAGTGCTTACTCCAAGCACAAGTTATCACCCTCAAACGGATGGGCAAACAGAGATAGTAAACAAATGGTTGGAAGGTTATTTGAGGAATTATGTTTCAGAACAGCAGAGGGCATGGGTGAAATGGCTTCACTTAGGAGAGTATTGCTACAATTCTTCTTTCCACATGTCAATAAGGATGTCACCTTTCATGGCTCTCTATGGCTATGAGGCTCCTAGCTTTGCTGATTTGGTGTTTGGAGATAGCAAAGCCCCTCAAGCTAAGGATATGTTACAGCAAAGTCAAGATATATTGAAATCCTTGAAGAACAATCTGCAGATTGCACAGAATCAGCAAAAGATGTACGCTGATCAGCGGCGTGTTGAGCGCTCTTTTGAGGTTGGAGATATGGTTTATCTTCGATTACAGCCCTATAGACAATCTACTCTCAAGAAGAGTGGAGCTGAGAAGCTCAAGCCTCGCTTCTATGGTCCATTCAAGGTCATCAGAAAGGTGGGAGCTGTAGCTTACGAGTTGGAGCTGCCTTCGAGTAGCAAAGTGCATAATGTCTTCCATGTGTCTCACCTCAAGAAGGCACTTGGGCACAACGTTATTGCTTCATCTCAATTGCCACCCTTGGATGAAGAAGGACAGTTAGTTTTGATTCCTGAAGAGATTCTTGATTCCAGAGAGCGTTCTTTGAGGAAAAGAACAATCAGAGAGTATTTGGTGAAGTGGAGGAACTTGCCCATGGAAGATGCAACTTGGGAAAATGAGGAGATTCTGCAGCATCCGAGTTTACAATTGCTTGAGGACAAGCAATCTTGGGGAGGGCGGACTGTAATGTCCCCTTCTCGAGCATGACTTCTTTCTGATTGACCGATAGCCTATTCTGGAGACCCGTAGGCTTCTCGGTGGTGAAATTAGGGTTTCTTGGTTGGTGTTTTCTTGTGCTCACGGATTGGCGTTTGAATTGCGGATTCCTTCTGGGTTTTTCGTGAGCTTTTCGGTGATGTGTTCGCTTTGGCATTCTGAGCACTTTCACGAATTTACTATTTTTAGTAAATTCTATTTCTGGCAGTGGTCCTGTTGGTTTCGGCTCGATTGACCTTCTACTTCAGTATGTTCAGTTGGATTTGCTCAATTTTGGCTTTGGGGCTCGTTTGGAGAGATAAGTTGAATTATTTTTAATAAAGGCATGTTTAATGTTATATTTTGCTATTGACCCCCCCTTAGCCTAGTGTTGGAACTTAAGTTGTTTTTAAAAGGTGGCTTTGAAGGGGTGGCGCCCCATGAGGTTATTTTATATTTTCTAATGTTCAAAAATCAATGTTGGAGAAAGGGACGCCCATCTTGGAGTTTATTGTAATTTAAAAAGTCAAATTTGCTTAAGGCAAAAAGGACGCCACTTTTGGAGGGAAAAGGAGTTACTCAAATTTTGAAATGCTGGGTTTCTAGAAGCTTCTGGACAGTCATCTCAAGTCTTTAAAAGGAGGTCTTGGTCTTCAGTTTCATCATCCAACTTCTTGAGTAATGTTATGCTGCCGAAATGGTGAGAGGGTTGCTTCGAGGAATGAATGCCTCCTAGCTAGGCTCAACTTCGTGCTTGTGAGACAGCACCTAGTGGAGAGATTACTTGTTCGAGTGCATTTTGTAGTGAGGTATTGCTGTGTTGTGAGTTAGTTGTCATTGCATTTTAGTATTTTGCATTTTCATGTTAATTTCTGTAGTTGCTGAGTTCATTGCTGATAGCCATTTTCACTCATAATTCAAAAATACAAAAAGATTGCATTCTGGGTACTTCACATCTGCATTTGTCTAGGGAAGGCGCCAACTTGTGCAAAGTTTCATAATTTTTAATTAAGTGCTGATTTTATTTGAAGAAAATCGCCCTTTCTCTTGGGCCGTACCTTTGTACTTGCTTGGAAATTTGAGAAGAAATAAAATATTGCAGATTGGGTCTGTTTTCTGGTTCTCACTTGGGCGCCTTGATCATAGAGGGCTGTTGCATTTCATTTGGGGTCAAACGGTTGAGAGTTGTGAGAGTTGTGATCATTTCAAATTAATTCTGTGTTGCTGTTTACCAGTTTCAGACCTTGTGACAGTCATATTAGTTTGCATTTAGGGTGGGTTTTGAGTTGAGTATGTGATAGAAAGCTTGGAGAAAACATTGAGGAAGACACTCTTATCTTTGCTATGGTTAAAGAGCTCTATTTACTTGATATTGTAGGCGTTCTTCATCATATTGTAAGCTGAACAGTAGTACTGTCAGCATCTTATTATTCTTGCAATTTCAATGTTTGTAACTGCCCACTGAATAAGTGGAAGAGGCTGGCTTGCCGCCTATTTACTTGTTTGCACTATAATTTCCTTAGTCTCCGCCATATGGTCGCCTCTTATCCATCATGGATTGAGTAGCACATGCTTGGTGTTGAGCTATTTTCCAGTATTGCAATAGATAGGGATCCTCTCAATCGAATGCTCATCGCTCACCAAATCATCTCTTGGTTAGAGTTCTTTTCAGCCTTTACTTTGAGACCCTCTGACCAATGCTCACACCTTGCCCATATCGGGATCCGTGTACATTCAGTTAGAGTTACTTTAAGCATCATTTGGTTTTCGGACTAACCTTAACCGTGCTTGATTCATTGTAATTTGCCTTTGAAAAATTTGAAAATTGGCCCGGTATATTTCACTAGCGCTCTCTATTCTGAATGACTAATGAGTACAAATGAGGGGGATTCCCCTTTTATAGCTGGCCAAGTCCAATGGATGGCTCGGATTACAATCAGATGGATGGCCCAGATCGTGCCACATAAGCCCTAACCCTAAAAACTGCCACCAAGAAGAGGGGTAATAAATGAGAAATTAATGTCCACCATCCTTCTAGAAGGTTTTGGCCCTAAACGATTCCCACCGCTTCTCCTTGATCAGAAAATTGATCAATTCATTAATCATAGCTTCAACTTGAATCGAATGGCAGCACGCTTCATTCTAAAACCCAAGACCACAACCTCTTTTCATCTACTTGATGATGATTTTCCTCCTTGATGCTACATTCCCATAACTCAAGTGCTTGAGGATGATTTCTAACCCCTGGGTCTTCATTGTTTCTTCATTCCTGAATTTGAAGGCTTTTTCAGTCTTGGACTCGATCATTTCTTCCTTGCCACCTGCCTTCCTGAGTTGGGTGCATATTGGGTCTTTGAGGAAAAATTCTAACACTTAGCCATTTCTTCCAACATCTCCCTTCATGATTTGGACGTAACCGAGACATTATGGAGGAGCTTGAAACATGTATCTTTATCCCCTTCCAAATTTATATTGTTGTCCTGGAGTATTTGTTCCATCACCCCAAGTCATCGTGCTTTGGTCCCGGCGTCCATCTTGCAACACAAATAAAAGGAGAACATCAAAACACTTTATAATATAAACTCACTTCACTTACCTGATTTCCATGCTCTGATTTCCAAGGTTGATTGATCTCTGGATTCGATAGAGTTCACCATTTTTCTCTAGCAAATCGTACTTTCTTCATAACTTTTCAACATCTGTGGTGCATAGTTGAGCAACAAATTTTCATGACTTAGCTTTTTCTTCACCTCTCCACTTTGTCTTGGGCACAAATGAGAGGAGTTTATTCAATTTCCTCATACTTAGAACAATTTTCAATCATCAAACCTCCTTATGGGTGCATTTGATGTGTCTTGGGGATTTTGCATGCCTTAGTAAATTTTGTGGTCCTGTTCTTCCTTGGGCATATATGACCCCTTGTGTCTTATGCTTCATCTTCGACGCCTTGGAGTTTTTCATGTAACTTCATTCATCTTGTGCCTTGCTCCTTAGGTGCATTTGAGACCCTGAGTGCCTGTTGTTTCAATGCCTTAGAAAATTTTTATCCATCTGAGCCTTAGGAAATTTTATCTCCCCTTAGAAAATTTTGTCAATCATAAGCCAGGCATCCATTTTGAAATCCTGAGCCAAGGCATAATACTTCATAATTTATTTCCCTTAGAAAATATTTAAGAAATCCCCTTAGAAAATATTTCTCAGCTTTACATATTCAGGGGGTCATTTAATTTTTTTGTTCACCCTCGAAAATATTTTTCCCACTAATGTTTATTCTAACCTCCCCAATATCTTTCTCATGGGTGTATCTTGAAGGCGGCTCATTTAATCTTCCCTGCCTTAGAAAATTATCTTCTCCCCTCAACCTACTTTATCTTGGGCACTTTTAGGGAGTAGTGATGCCATTGAGAATTTACGCCTTAGAAAATATCTCCCCAGCTTACTATATTGATGGGCGCATTTGAGGAGTCCATCTTCCATTTCAAACACTTAGGAAATTTTCAAGCCTCCTTCCCAATCTTGGGCGCATTTCACCCCTTGCATTTCCATTCTGCAACACTTAGAAAAATTTCTTATCCAATCCTCCTCTTCAAGGACGCATTTGACTAGGTCTTCTTTCATTTTTCCATCCTTAGAAACTTTTCAACCTCCTTTACTCTAGGCGCATTTAGGGGGTGGAGCTCTCATTTTCCAACACTTGGAAATTTCATCCACCTTGGCCTCCTCATGATGGGCGCATTTTTCCCCTTGAGCTTTGTTTTTATGACTTAGACAAAATTTCTATCACTTCTCCACCTTCCTAGGGCGCATTTGATATGGTGAGCTTTCATTTTTGTTACTTAGACGAATTTCCCCATGTCTTCTCATGAATAAGGTGCATTTAGACCCATGAACTTTCATTTCACTTGCCTTAGACACATTTTCACCTAGTTCTCCTTGAATGGCACATCTGAGGGGGTGAGCTTTCATTTCTCCACAGACTTAGATAATTTCTCCACCTAGCCTCCTCTCAAGGGAACATTTGGGGGGGGCTACTTTTGTTTTCTCCAGCCTTAGATGAATTTCATGCCACCATCTCTCAGCTTGGGCACATATGAGGGGGGTAGCTTCAAGTTTTCTTCACTTAGAACTCTTTTCTACTCCTCCTCACCAGCTGGGCACATCTAGGGGGAGTAGCTTCCAGTTTTCAGACTTAGAATTTTTTTTACCAACTTCATGTTGCTAGGGCGCATTTGACCCTCTAAGCTTCCATTTGTGATGCCTTAGCATTTCTTCAACTCATCTCTTCAAGCTAGGGTGCATTTAAGGTGTCCTGCTTCCAATTCTCAGACTTAGAATATTTTCAGGCTTTCATACCTTGCTTTCCCTTCTTGCTATTTTTAGCAGTTTTTGAAGTCCTTGTGATTTCCAAGGTTTTGCAACCTGTCAAAGCTTGAAACTCGTTCACCTTGACCCTCGTGACATAACTGACTTGTTCACACCTGCTATTCATGCTGACCTGCTATTTATAGTAACTACTTGATTCTCGAGCTTCTGCAACTTTGTTTGACTTGAAATTCGTTCCATGGGATCCTCGTAACTTGTTTGACCTGTTCACATTGGTGCTTCGTGTT
>VDFB02213125.1:86733-142521 GCA_007258455.2 Sequoia sempervirens | reverse complement strand
TTCCCCTTTACCTCCTTCATCAAGTAACACAACTGAGGTCTTACCATACTCTAGACCTTTACTCACTGCTTTAGGATGCATATCGGACTTTATACTCATTTCATGAGGTCTTATTGCTTCATTAAACTCTTCAATTTTAATAAGTACCTCCTTACTCAAAGTAATTTCTTCAATTTTGTCTTCATATTAAATGGTTTTAGCTACTTGCATGATCAACTCCTTTAGGTATTGTAGATCAACTTTCTCTCTCAAGGGTCCATAAGACCAATTGCTTTGGCTGTCTTGAATTTCAACTCCATATGGATCACACATGTGCATCTCATAACTTTGTTTTTCTACCTCTATAAGAACTGCAATCACTGCATTTATACCTCCACACTCTTCTTCATGGAGTAACAAGACTATCTCATTCACAAACATTATTCTCAACTACAAATTAGACCTTGAATTTTCCTTATAAGACCTTGTATCTTCAACTGAAAGGGTACTTACCAACTTACTTGTTTCATCCATCCTCTCCATGCCATGAGATTCTATCAGCTCATGCTTGTTTTCATTTATCTTCTTCAAAAGGTTCTACAAGCCATCATGGTTTCTTTCTCCATTTTGAGAAACTTTATTGGAATGCATCCTCTCCATGCCATCCTCTCCATGCCATGAGATTCTATCAGCTCATGCTTGTTTTCATTTATCTTCTTCAAAAGGTTCTACAAGTCATCATGGTTTCTTTCTCCATTTTGAGAAACTTTATTGGAATGCATGTTCCCAACCACTTCAAGTGAACATCCTTGGCTTTTATTTGCTTTGCATTTGGTTCCAAAAGACAAGTTTGTTTTTTCCTCCTTTATCGTCATGACATCACCTACAAACAAACACTAAGAAGTAAAGTCAATTTGAAAACTTTGTGTTTGCCATGTCTTATTTGATGCATCATAGATTAGTATCTCTCTCTCCTACTTAACCAATAGGTTTTCATTTGTCTAATCTTCTTCACCAACTTTAGATCTTTCTTCAGGTTCATAAATAATAGTTTCTTCGTATAGGAACTGATCCTCATGCTTCACCATGCCTCGATCTTTCCTGCACTCAATCCTCCGTGGATTCTTAACCTCCTTTTTTCTATGGCATTCATCCTATGTCTCATCTTTCTCAAAAGTAACCAAGTCAAAGGCCACTTAACCTTTTTCCCTATCTTCCATCCACTTTTTTCAATCTTCAGCATATCCATCAAGTAGTCCAACTGTTGTGCAGTTTTCGCACACACGCCCCGCTGAAAGCAGGGACCCTCTTTCGCTTTATTTTTTGGTGTCTTGGCCCTTTCATTTTGAGGATTTATCTTGCTTTGGCATGTGCTTGAATGTTTATTTTGATTGCCTAAGTGATTCCCCTAAGTTATTCATTGAAAATCTTAAGTTTTGGGTGAATTTCGGGTTTTTCCCCAGTTCAGGATTTTCCACCCCAGCCAGATTTTCCCAGATCCTGCTCGAACTCCGGCTAAACGTTGTCACTCGAGAATTTTTGATCTTCGCGGAATTCTGCGTGGGCCGGATTTTTCCGAATTTTGTCCTATCGTCGGGTTTCTGGATTTCCCCAAGCTGTCTTGTCGGCGACATTAATGTCATTCGTACTGTTGTAAGGGATACATTTAACCGATCCTTGAGGACTTTTGTGCCATTATGCTTTATTGTTTGTGATCGATTGAGTTGAGGTGTGCATTCTTGGAGTATTGGATTTGATTTGGAGTGCTGGATTTGTGAATTGTTCGATTTGAGTGGTGATTTCTTGGGCATTTATGTTATTGTCTTTGTTGGGCACCATTAAATTCACATTTGTTATCTCTAGGATCGATTTCCGTTTCATCATGGTATGTATATGATTGCACTGCTTTTGATTGATGAATGTTGGCAATGCTTTGGCGTTTTGGGTTTGTTCAGGGTTCAAATTTTCGCATGATTTGAGTATTTCGTGCCTAAGGTTGCATGATATTGTTTGATTCATTGTTTTCCAAGTAAGTTCGAGTTCACTCTTTCATTTGCATCACAAAGTAACTTGCTTGTGAGTTGTGAAAACCCCTAGTAAAGACCCAGTAGTTGCAACGTTTGAATCTTGAGCTTCCTTGTGCATCAATGGCAGATCTGTAAGGTTTGATACCTAGGGCATCACCATTTAACTTTAGTCTGCTTTCGAATTGGCCTAGAATTCTAAGAAAATCTATAGAAGGTCCATATCAAACTTGTCTCAAACCTAGATTCTTGAAATTTATGATCGATCCATTAATCTGGGCGAAGTCATGATTTAATGCTGAAGTTCGGTTTTTTCAATCATCTCGGGATTTTTCGACTCTGGCGGATTTTCCCGATTGTCCTTGTCTCCTTCGTTTTCCCGAAATTCGCTATTTTTCGAAGATTCGTCTTCTTCGCGGATTTCCTTCGACTCCGGATTTTCCCAAAATTTTGTGTTCCCCAGTTTTTCCGAAATTTGCAGAATGTCTCTTCCTTTGCGGAAATCCGTCCCATGCGGACTTTCCCGGAATCTGGTGGAAAGTGAAAGAATGTGAAATAGCATGACGTGTTAGTGAATGATGGTGCATTTTATGATTAATTTATGCTATTTTGATATCTCACATGTTTATTGATTGATAATGATCTGATTGAGTTTCTAATAGGTGTTTTCATGTTCATTCCGCTGGAATCTATCTCGCCCGGAATTTTACGAAATTCCTCCCTAGCTTGGATTCCGCAGATGGTCCTGAAACCCGAAGTTTACTATGATCATTTTATATGAGATCTAATGGCACCTTGCTTATTTGAGATCCATTTTAATGATGATTTTGATTGATTAACCTTTGTTTGTGTGATCTTTACTATGGTTCCTTTGTTAAGTGCAGGCTGAGTCTAGCAAGGTAGTAGCTGGAAAAGCTAAGGGTGACATGGAGGGATCTTCAGTATCTAAAGTAGAAAGAATTAAGATGGATATCAAGAGCAAAATCCCAGAGAGCAAGATTACCTCTATTTGGTCAGAGGTGACAGACATGAATGTTGGACTATGGGACTATGAGGAGTTCAAAGGCAAAATGGCAGCGCAAGATCTTCCTTTGGTGGCTACAAGAATGTTGGAATCAGGATCGGCACACGTAGCTGGTTTTCCCTCTACAGTGTAGTGTTATGAATTAGTCCTTGAGTGTGCCTGGCATTATGACAGTGATACATAGAGAATAATTGGTCCTCAAGGGAGGATTGTGGCAAATTTAAACCTTGTCTCCATAGCTCAGACCTTCGACATGCCAGACAGATCTCATGTGGTGGCATTCAACATGGAAGCAGCTAAGAGGTATTATGAAGAAGAGAATGTTAAATCATAGCAGCTCATCAATTCCTGGATGGAGAAGCCTAAGTATCATTATTCTAAACTGCCTAAACAGCTATTCAGAGCAAAGTTCAAAAAGGAGTATTATGATGCCATCACTCTTCTTAGTAGGGTGGTTGGATTAAAGAATGCAGGTATGTTTGAGAACTGGATGTGCCATGTTATTGTGAGGATGGAACAAGAAAAGATTAACTATCATTGGGCAGGTGTCATAAGTAGAGTGATTCATGAGCAATTGTCCAATGTGCTGCAAACCAAGACCTTCACAATGACCTTGTACTTAGTCTATGCACTTGCAAGATTTCATCCATACAAAGGATTAAGTACCAGGGGTGTTTTTGGGCAGGATGTTATTTATGAAGTTTACCCTCAATTGCACTTAGGGAGCTCAAGTTATAGGAGGGTGAATGATGCATTCGCCATGCATATCACCAGATTGCTTCAAGGTGCAGAACATATGAGGATTTCAGATCAAGCCAAGGAGCTCATCAAGAAATATGGTGCTTGGTTTATTCAATTCCCAACCTTCTCATACATCCGAGTTGATGGCTGTCAAAGGGCTCTATACAGGATTCCAAGGTATCCCACTAATCATATCTTACTTTTGGAAGTCACCAGACATATATGTGACTTTGATGCTATTGTTAAAAGGGACAAACATAAGACTGGTTTTGGCAGAGACTTCCCTTTGAGGATAGGCATTGGAGAGGCATGCCCTTCCATTATTTCAGCTCAAGCTTTAGAAGAAGAGATGAGTGCTCTTGGTTTGTCTTTCCATTCCAAGAGAACTAGATTTGATATAACAGGTGAAGCACAAAAGAAGGCCAGTCAGGAATATAGCCACAAAGTTGAGTTGGGAGACTACTGGGCCAACTGCAATGATGAATATAAGGTTAGAAAGAAGAAGTTTTCTCAGCTTCCAGTTGAATTAGTCTAATTATATAATGTAAAGGTAGTTCCTGATCAACTTGAAGATGATGGGGACCTGATTCAAGGCCATGCTTATGAGGCAGTTAAGGATAGGCCAATTGGTGATGTGGATTGGCTAGAAGAAGAAAAGACAAAATTAGGACAAATAATGGATCCAGTCACCAAGTATACCAAGATGTGGCTAAAGCATAAAATATGGAAGTTGGAAATGAGGGTGTACAGTGCACCTTTGATCTGATGGGAGATTTGGACCCTCACTCCACTTCTGAGGAATCAACTGAGCAAGATCCCAAAGGTAAAGGCAAGGCGGGCTCCCCTTTTAAGATCAAGATCAAAGATATTCAAATGGAGAAAGCTCAGGAAGCAGAAAAACCGAGAAAGCCTATTGCTAAGAAAAGAGGGCATACTTCAAAGGCTAAGAAATCTGGAGTAGAGGAAGCTGAAAAGCAGAGTCTTGAGGTTGGTGCTCCTGTGCCTAAAAGAAGGAGAATTGTAAGGTTGTCACAAAAGGCAGGTTCTAAGGATGGAAAGGAAGTTAATCCACCTGTGGTAAATGTAGAGAGTTTAGAAGAAAAGACACAGGTGTATACAAGGAAGTCAAGGACTCCTCCTAAAGATAATGTGTCAAAGAAGGATCCTCCTCCAATTACTTCTCATGAGGAGCAGCCTGATGATGTCCTTGAAGCTCAAAATGATGAATTAGGTGAATCCAAGGAAGCTTAGGATCATCAGGATACAAAAGGAGAAGAATTTCATGAGGGTGAACTTTATAATGCTGAGGCAGAAGTAGAGAAAGTAATGCAGTCTCCCTTGGTTGCATATGAAGATTCACTAGTTAGAACTAATGAAGTTGAATCTCCTCATAGAGAGGAAGTATTAGAAAAGGTTCCATCAACTCCTTAGAGGGAAGAGCATGCTAAAGAAAAGGAGAATAAGGCAGATGAGACTCTTGAGAAGCAGGGTTTGAATAAAGATGCGCCTAAGGATCGGCAGGAGGAAGTGGGACAAAGCGAAGTACAATTGCAGTCCACTATTCCAGATTGGTTGGATAAAGAAATAAAGAGAAAGCAAGTTGTTGTGGACACCCCACCCAATTGGGATGAGTTACTGGCAAAGATAGGAAAAGATAAAGGAAAAAATAAGGCTAGGTTCATTTCAAAGATTGAAAGAGATGAGGCAAGCAATAGGGTGATTCACATTGCAACTCCCACTCGAGATAAGAATAGGGATGATGTAACTACAAAGGATTACAACTTGCAGACTATCAATTTAGGGCCCACTTCCATTGAGCAAGACATTGAAGATTATCAGGGTTCTAGTGCAGTCATCTTGGGTAGATTGAGGAAAGAAATAAAGACTAAATAGGAGATGAAGAAGGAGATTGAAGGACTCAAGAAATGTTTGGAAGATCTAATGAAACCTTTGCAATCCATTAGCTCCTCGTCCTCTGTTGCAAATCTCCTACCCCAAGAAACTATCACTAAGTGATGGAATTCTCCCTTCCTCCAAAGCTGCTGAACCTTGGGAGTGGTTTGAGGCTTTGCAAATTAGGAAGAAGGTTCTGAAGAAGATATACAAGCAGAGGAGGAAAATTGAAGATACCCTAACTGGTGTTTGTAATGGATGCATTGCTTTCTTTGAGATAATGACAGGGAGAAGGAAGAATGCACCTACATATTTGAGCTTAGAGCAATTGAGAAAATGGTGGCAAGATGTTTATGCTCCTGTCAGTGATGATCATGTTACTGAACACCAATTAGATGATGTGGCCACCTACATTGCTGTTATTGATAAATATCTAACATATAAGGTTGAGTAGGATAAATCGGTGAAAAAATAAGGGAAGATATTACATCAATTGAGAGCCGACTTAAGGTTTTGCCTTTACCACCTGTCGCTAACTTGGATAGGGTGCTTTTGAAGGTGCATGAAATGCTGGATCAAAATAAAGACAGAGGGGAAGATAGTTAATGCTGGGCTACATCGAGATTTGTGCTTCCCTATTATTTTGCATGCATTGGTCCGAGCTGCATTGGAGATCCCAGGCTGACCTGGATGAAGTTCATGCATTTAATGCATATTTTATCTCATTTTGAATTTCTCTTGGCCGACTTGTTGTGGCTAATTATTATTGTAAAACCCTAACTAGGCCGACATATCTTGGGGGGTCTCTATAAATATGGCATTTTGCCTCATTTGTAAGGGCTAGATATAGACAGACGAATAGAGAGATAGCTAGTATAGAGCGAATTAAGTAGAGCAAGAGTTAGCAAGTAGTTGTTCTCGAGAAAATATTGTAACAAAAAGCTGGAATTGTTGCTACAATGGATAATTTGATGCAAGCAATGACATTGTGATTTGGTGCCATACTTGTGTTCTTCTTATCTTGCATGGTTCTTGTTATTCTATCTTTAGAATTGCTTTGAGGAAAATTGATATTTAGGATTAGATTTGATTCAATGATGTTTATGATTTGATATTTGAAGTGTTGCAACAATCCCTGGTCCATACTTTTCACAACCAACTGATTGTTAGTTGCTTTGCAAAGTTAGCCTAGACTTTATATTCATTGTGCTTAGTTCAATTGTGAGAGTTTATTCATTTCAATTGCAATGGGGTTGTTTCAAATGAATGTTCATGATCTGAAAATCTTAACACCTTAGAAGATTGCACTGTTTCTATAAGATTGCAGATCCATCTGGGTCAAGTAGAAATCAGTTTTTGAGGAATTCGTCCATTTCGAGTGTTTGTCATTTGCATTGTTAATCTTAGGGGTAGCATAAATCTAGAAATCTCTTTGAAACCTTATATCTTTTATTATTTCTTTATCTTTCGGGTTAAATTTAGGATTGAAGTATCATTACATTGCCAGACCTAATAAATTACAGATTCAGTATTTTGCTTGTAGTAAGGTCCCATTGTGATTACCAGCATTTTCACATTTATCACTGAGTTGTTTATGCATTGTCAAGACCTGACATTAGAGACCTTGGGGTTATCTCTTGAGGCTTGCTGATAGGGATTTACCTTTCAAGAGAGATAGGATATTATATTCTGTTTGAATTGTTGTTGTGCAGAAAACATCATCAACACCAACCTCTCTCTTATCTCATTTGTTTCTTTTCCTATGTCCAAATTGCTCTCTTGGACATCTCCAATTATCTTCTTGTGGAAACTTCCTCCTATCAAGCCCTTCATCTCTCTATTCAAATCTGTCCTCTGACTTTTATACCTCCTCTGAGCTCCAATAAGCTCTTACCTCTCTCTCAAATCTCCATCCACAAACTTTGATGTACTTTTTCATCTTCAATAAGTACTTTGTCACTTCCAACTAGACACCTCACATAAGCTGCCTCCTTAGTCTTTTGGTACCTCTGCAATTATCTCATTTCTTTCTTTTTCTATGTCCAAATTTCTCTCTTGGACATCTCCAATTATCTTCTTGTGACAACTTCCTCCTATCAAGCCCTTCATCTCTCTATTCATATCTATCCGCTGACTTTTATACCTCCTCTAAGCTCCAATAAGCTCATACCTCTCTCTCAAATCTTCGTCCACAGACTTTGATGTAATTTTTCATCTTCGGCAGGTACTTTGTCACTTACAACTAGACACCTCATGTAAGCTACCTCCTTAGTCTTTTGGTACCTCTGCAATTATCTCACTCAATCTTCTCTCCTTTCTCAGTCTATTGACAATTCCCTAATATTCACTTAGGTCTATTACACCCGTCTTTTGATCTCCTTGCTCACTACCTCAACGAGCTTCTACCTACAATCACCTTTTCATTAGAGAATTCAACAAGATACATCAAACTCTCAACTTGTACCTTGTGCATGGATTTCTTCACCATCTCTCTCTTTGTCTGATCTTTGTCTACTCCTCCTCTCAAGCCTTCAATGGCCTTAAGGGCTTCGTTTGTCACAACTTCTTTCTCTAAAAACTCTCTAAGAGTTCACACCTTTGTCTTCTTGGCTTAACCTACACTCATACAAGTTTATATGTCTTTCCAAGAGCTTCTCCTAAGCTCTGATACCAAACCGATGCCTTCCTAGCTCAGCCATACTCACATCAACTTGTCTCTTTACCTTGAACACTTGCTTAAAACCTATCAAGCCTTCAATATTCACATGACTTCTAACCTTCACAGCCATTTACTATGACATAGATCTTTTCTAGACTCATGAACTAGATCATATGAGCTCAACCTAATATGTACATACAATGAACTAAGAAATTCAATCTCCCACTAGCTCACACTAGCTTCACTCTAGGACTAGAACAAGACCAAATATTGATTGGAAGAACTATAAAAATTCACCATGGCTTGAAACCATTCGGACATGACTAAATTGACTATACCAACCTTATCCATGGATGGGAAAAGCTCTATGATCAGTATAACATGTACTTGCTTTGTAAGTGGTCTAGGAGCTTGTAGCCTTTCTCAAAGACATTTTGTCATAACTCTCTTCATACACCTAATAATGGAGATCTGAAACTTAATTTGGATGCCCTTTTGGCCCTTATTATAAATTTATAAAAATCAGGCAACGTTGTTTTGTATGGAATAGGTAAAAGTTAGGTTGTTACAGTCAAATTAGACCTCATTTTAAGGACTATTTTGTAATAGCATAGGGTAAATCGATTGATTAGGCAATAATATTTATAGTGAAGGTGTAAATAGGAATATCTAACATGTCTAAACACTCACCTTGCAAGTATCACTCAAAAAACACAAGAAAACTCAAAAAATGCAGTCATACTACCCTATAGAAACCTACAAACCAAGGGTTTGATGGAAAAAGCATCTACACGTGTGAAGTAGGTACAAAACTTAGCACAATTTTCTATACACCCATAAGCATCAAGAATCCAAAATTTGGAGTGTTTTGGCAGGTGGAAACATAAATTAAGCCCTTGCCCTAGTTTGAGGTCAAAAAACACATAATTACGCCTAAAAATCACAAAACTAGCTATCAAGGCTTCAAGTAAATTTTGCTGGTCTTTTTTTGACACTTTTGAAGTTTTTAAAGCTTCACAGAGGTCAAAGGATTGCCCTAGATTACTACTGTCAAACTTTAGCTTGCTGTCATGTCATTGACAACATGACAGTTTTATAGAAACATGACTAAAACTTAATAAAATTACCTGAAATTTCACACTTGCATTAGTTATGTCATACATCATCTATAGATTCATAATTCTCACATATTTATGAAGCAAAGATTGTTTTCCTATCTTTATCTCATCAAAATCCTCTACTAAAGTCACTCAACTAACCCTAAAGAAGCTCAACAACATGCTAGGAAGGAAACATCAGTTAAATATCATTGTTGCATGCCTATATGACTCCCTTTCCACCTCATTTACATGATGGCAAGGCTTCATGGCCTTATTTATTCTATAACCACTCATACCAATGCAGACTCGACCTTTATAACTTATTTACAAGGCCTTATTTACCTCCTCCAAGACATTTACACAAATTTGAAATTTTAACTACATACAAATGGGGGAAACAAACTTGGAACATACCTATCAACCTACACCTTATGATAATATTATTATCTATCTCTAGCTAGCAATGATGGTCTTGCATCATATGACCAAGGAGCAAAAAGGAGCTTCAATCATTTGTTGTTGTGCATTAATTCTTCCACACTTGTACCCAGCTTGATGCAATCATCCATGTTGATTCTTCAGCTGGCTGATTCCTCCATTTGATCTTCATTCTGATCTTCATACCATCCTGGGTCCCATGGTCTTCTTTGGAATGATAAGGATTGACTTGTTTTAGCAATGAGCAACTTTCTTTCTTCTTGGTGCCAACCTTCTTCAAACAATTTTGACCTATACCTGCATATACAACAAACATATCAAAGATAATCACATCTTCATTAGGCTCTTGACTCCATTCCTTGTCACTCTTCCAAGCTTTAATGTTTTCATAGTGAAACCTCGATGTTTTCGTGTTCTCACAATCTTCCTTGTCATAATGGATTCTAAGGTATCCATCCTTAACTATGAATGAATTCATTTTCTCATGCATTGTGGTCTTCAAAATACCTTCCTCTTTCTTATTGCTTATGTATGTATTAGTTTCCCACCTCTTCCCAATCAATTCTCTTTTAACACAACTAAATCTCAACTAGTTGCTTTTTAGACCTTGCTCTTCTATGATTCTACAGATTTGTTCTTGAATCAAAATATGCTTCATATCCCCTATTTTGTTTCCTATTTCCTTCACATTATTGCATACTCTTGCTTTCTTTTTAGCTTCTTGTTCTTCTTTATTATTTCTTGGCTCTTGACGTGTAATTGTCTTTGCCAAGTCTATTATACATACCTTTTCCTCAAATTTTCCTTCCACTTGTATGATCTTGTTCTCTTTGTATAACTCTTCTCCCTTAGAAGTATCTTGACCTCTTTTTTGTTCCACTAGTTCTTGAGGTGCATCCTTTTTCACCATATTTGTCTCATATGTGACTTTCTTCTTATTATTCTCCTCTTATCAACTTCCCTATTTGAGCTCCTTCAAGAACTTCTTCTGCCAACATACTTGTACCTACATAACTCACAAAAGTGTTCAACATAACACATTGAGACTTGTGATTCTCCTCAAACAACCATACTGTCTCCTTTTGTAAATTTTCCTTACTCACTACTCTATCATCATCCTCATCTTGTGTAAGGGTCTTCATAAGCTCAAATTCTGCTTCTTTCATAGCTTCCTCATCTCTTATGAGGTCTAAGTAGTCAGGCTCTTGGATGACTTGATGCCTAGGTTACTCTTCTTCTTTACTATATTATTTCACTTCTCCTCTTTCCCCTTTACCTCTTTCTTCATGAGGTAACAGAACTGATGTCTTACCATACTCTAGACCTTTACTCACTGCTTTACGATGCATATCAGACTTTATACTCATTTCATGTGGTCGTATGCCTTCATTAAACTCTTCAATTGAAATAAGTACCTCCTTACTCAAAGTAATTTCTTCAATTGTGTCTTCATATTCAATAGTTTCAGCTACTTGCATGATAAACTCCTTTAGGTATTGTAGATCAGCTTGCTCTCTCAAGGGTCCATAAGACTAATTGCTTTAGCTGTCCTGAATTTCAACACCATATGGATCACACATGTGCATCGCATAACTCTGTTTTGTTGCCTCTATAAGACCTGCAATCACTTTATTTCTGCCTCCACACTCCTCTTCATGGAGTAACAAGACTATCTCATTCACAAACATTATTCTCAACTGTAGATCAGACCTTCAATTTTCCTTATAAGACCTTCTATCTTCAACTGAAAGGGTACATACCAACTTACTTGCTTCATCCATCCTCTCCATGCCATGAGATTCTATCAGCTCATGCTTGTTTTCATTGTTCTACTTCAAAAGGTTTTGCAAGTCACCATGGTTTGTTTCTCCATTTTGAGAAACTTTATTGGAATGCGTGTTCTCAACCTCTTCAAGTGAACATCCTTGGCTTTTATTTGCTCTGCATTTGGTTCCAAAAGAAAAGTTTTTCTTTTCCTCTTTTATCGTCATGACATCACCTGCAAACAAACACTGAGAAGTAAAGTCAATTTGAAAAATTTGTGGCTGCCATGTATTCTTTGATGCATCATAGATTGGCATCTCCTTCTCCTACTTAACCAATAGGTTCACATCTTCAACAAGGTTTTCATCCGTCTGATCTTCTTCACCAACTTCAGGTCCTTCTTCAGGTTCACAAATGATAGTTTCTTCGTACAAGAATTGATCCTCATGCTTCACAATGCCTCAATCTTTCCTGCACTCAATCCTCCATGGATTCTTAACCTCTTTTTTTCTATGGCATTCATCATATGTCTCATCTTTCTCAAAAGTAACCAATCCAAAGGCCGCTTAACTTTTTTCCTTATCTTCCATCCACTTAACTGAGTCTTCAGCAGCTCCATCGAGTAGTCCAACCTCTCTCTTATCTCAATTCTTTCTTTTTCTATGTCCAAATTGCTCTCTTAGACCTCCCCAATTATCTTCTTGTGACTACTTCCTCCTATCAAGCCCTTCATCTCTATGTTCATATCTATCCTCTAACTTTTATACCTCCTCTGAGCTCCAATAAGCTCTTACCTCTCTCTCAAATCTCCGTCCACAGACTTTGATGTACTTTTTCATCTTCAGCAGTTACTTTTTCACTTCCAACTAGACACCTCAAGTAAGCTTCCTCCTTAGAATTTTTGTACCTCTAGGATTATCTCACCCAAGCTTCTCTCCTTTCTTGATCTATTCACAATTCTCTAATCTTCACCTAGGTCTATTACACCCTAGTCTTTTGATCTCCTTGCTAGGTGCCTCAATGAGCTTCTACCTGCAATCACCTTTTCATTAATGAACTCAACAAGATACATATAACTCTCACCTTGAACCTTGTGCATGGATTTCATCACCATCTCTCTCTCTTTCTAAGCTTTGTTTGCTCCTCCTCTCAAGCCTTCAATGGCCTTTAGGGATTCCTTGCCACAACTTCTTTCTCTCAAAACTCTCTAAGAGTTCACCTTTGTCTTCTTGGCTTAACCTACACTCATACAAGTTTATATGTATTTCCAAGAGCTTCTACTAAGCTCTGATACCTTCCTAGCTCAGCCATACTCACATCAACTTGGCTTTTTACCTTGAACACTTGTTTACAACCTATCATGCCTTCAATATTCGTATGACTTCTAACCTTCATGGCCATTTACTATGACATAGATCTAGTGTAGACTCATGAACTAGATCATATGACCTCAACTTGATATGTACATGCAATGAACTAAGCAATTCAATCTCCCATTAGCTCACACTAGCTTCACTCTAGGCCTAGAACAAGAGCAAATATTGATTGGAAGAACTATAGAAATTCACCATGGTTCGTAAACACTTGGACATGATTAAATCCACTATACCAACCTTATCCATGCATGGGCAGATCTATGTGATCAGTATAACATGTACGTGCTTTGTAAGTGGTCTAGGAGCTTGTAGCCTTTCTCAGAGACATTTTGTCATAACTCCCTTCATACACCTGATAATGGAGATATGAGACTTGATTTGGATACCTTTTTGGCCCTTATTAAACATATGTAAAAATCAGGTAGGGTTATTGTGTATGGAATTGGTAAAACTTGGGCAGTTGCAGTCAAATTAGACCTTATTTTGAGGACTGTTTTGTAACAGCAGAGGGTAAATGGATTGATCAGGCAATAAGATTTATAGAGAAGGTGTAAATAGGCATATCTAACATGTCTAAACACTCACCTTACAATTATCACACAAAAGCACAAGAAAACTCAAAAAATGCAATCATACTACCCTGTAGAAACCTACAGACCAAGGGTTTGACGAAAAAAGCATCTGCACATGTGAAGTAGGTACAAAACTTGGCATAATTTTCTATACACCAGTAAGCATCAAGAATCCAAAATTGGGAGAGTTTTGGCCAGTGGAAACATAAATTAAGTCTTTTCCCTAGTTTGAGATCAAAAAATACATAATTAGGCCTAAAAGTCACAAAACTGAGTATCAAGACTTCAAGTAAATTTTGTTGGCCTTTTTTTGACCTTGTTGAAATTTCTAAAGCTTCACAAAGGTGAAAGGATTGCTCCAAATTGCTACAGTCAAACTTTAGCTTGTTGTCCTATCATTGACAACATGACAATTTTATAGAAACATGACTAAAACTTAATAAAATCACCTAAAATTTCACACTTGCATTATTTCTATCATACATCATCTGTATATTCATAATTCTCACATATTTATGAAGAAAAGGTTGTTTCCTATCTTTAGCTCATCAAAATCCTCTCCTAAAGTCACTCAACTAACCCTAAAGAAGCTCAACAGCATTCTAAGAAGGGGAAATTAGTTAAATATCACTGTTGCATGCCTATATGACTCCCTTTTTGTTGATGTAATTGCAACTTCGGGCTTCATACTTCCTTATTTATATGTGATTATTCAATGTAAAGAGGCGCTTCACATGGCAACTTTGTATTTATCTTCTTGACCGACCTTCCTTGTAAATTGTATTTATTAAATTGAAATTATATTTTTATGATGGCCGACCTTGCATGAAAAGGTGGGACCTCTCTCCTTCAAGTTGTATAAATACAAGATCATTCCACTCCATTTTTGTATCAATAAAGTTCGAGCATTTCTTCTCTTCCAAGTGCGAATTCTTCAAGGGCAGATCAATCGAGTGCAGATTGTGAATTATCAATAGCAGATAGCGAATTTCTTAAGGGCAGATCTCAGTTACAAGGAAGTGCTGATTACTTGTTATCATTGCATCTTGTGAAGGTGTTGCATATCGGCCTTGAGATTGGCCTCATTGTAAAGAGACTTGTTGCCATTATTGATATATAATAGAGAGATATTTGTTGCTGGGTTTTTCTCCCTCATGTTGGAGGGTTTTCCCAGGGTATCTTGTTGTGTCTATTGTGTTATGTGTTGCATTTTCTGATTACTTTCAGTTTTTGATTATCTAATCATTAAAAACTAACACTTTCCACCTCATTTGCATGATGACAAGGCTTCATCACCTTATTTAGTCTATAACCACTCATACCAATCCAAACTTGACCTTTACAACTCATTTACAAGGCCTTATTTACCTCCTCCATGACATTTACACAAATTTGAAATTTTAACTACATTCAAATGGAGGGAAACAAACTTCGAACATACCTATTAACCTACACCTTAAGATAATATTATTATCTATCTCTAGCTAGCAAAGATGCTCCTGCATCATATTACGAAGGAGCAAAAAAGAGCTTCCATCATTTGTTGTTGTTGTTCATTAATTCTTCCACACTTGTACCCAGCTTGATGCAGTCATCCATGTTGATTCTTCAGCTACTTGATTTCTCCATTTGATCAAATACTGAATGTACTCTTTGCCTCTTGTTTTCTTGTCCTTTTTCTTGTCCAAAATTGCCTCAGGTTGCTTTGGTGTCTCTTTGGGCAATTGCTCATGAATTTTCATCTTTTCTTGTTGCTTCCTGGTCATGTTACTGTTGTTTATGATTTTTGCATCCCTATCATTCATATGTTCACCTTTCTTTTCTTCTTTCTGATCCTCATACCATCTTGGGTCCCATGGTCTTCTCTGGAATGATAAGGATTGACTTGTTTTAGCATGCTCTTCAAATGACCAACTTTCTTTCTTCTTGGTTTCGTCCTTCCTCATACAATTTTGACCTATACCTGCATATTCAATAAACATATCAGAGATAATCACATCTCCATTAGGCTCTTGATTCCATTCCTTGTCACTCTTCCAAGCTTTAATGTTTTCATAGTGGAACCTCCATGTTTTGGTGTTCTCACAATTTTCATTTTCATAATGGATTCTAACGTATCCATCCTTAGCTATGAACGAATTCATTTTCTCATGCATTATGGTCTTCAAAATACCTTCCTCTTTCTTATTATAACTGTATTACTTTCCCACATCTTCCCAATCAATTCTCTTTTAACACAACAACTAAATCTCCACTGGTTCCTTTTTAGACCTTGCTCTTCTATGATTATAAGGACTTGTTCTTGAACCAAAGTATGCTTCATATCCCCTATTTTGTTTCCTATTTCCTTGACACTATTGCATGCTCTTGCTTTCTTATTAGCGTCTCATTCTTCTTTATCATTTCTTGGCTCTTGAAGTGTAATTGTCTTTACCAAGTCTATTATACATACCTTTTTCTCAAATTTTCCTTCCACTTCTATGATCATGTTCTCTTTGTATAACTCTTCTCCCTTGGAAGTATCTCGACCTCTTTGTTGTTCCACTAGTTCTTGAGGTGCATCCTTTTCACCATATTTTTCTCATATGTGACTTTCTTCTTATTATTCACTTCTCTTATCAACTTCCCTATTTCAGCTCCTTCAAGAGCTTCTTCCACCAACAAAACTGTACCTACATAACTCACAAAAGTGTTAAAAACAACACATTGAGACTTGTGAGTCTCCTCAAGCAACCATACTGTCTCCTTTTGTAAATCTGCCTTACTGCTTTGTCATCATCCTCCTCTTGTGTGACGGTCTTCGTAAGCTCAATTTTTGCTTCTTTGATAGCTTCCTCATCTCTTATGAGGTCTAAGTAGTCAGGCTCTTGAATGACTTGATGCCCAAGTTGCTCTTCTTCTTTACTATATTCTTTCACTTCTCCTCTTTCCCTATTACCTCCTTCTTCATGAGGTAACACAACAGATGTCTTACCATACTCTAGACCTTTACTCACTGCTATTGGATGCATATTAGACTTTATACTCATTTCATGTGGTCTTATTCCTTCATTAAACTCTTCAATTGAAATAAGTACCTCCTTACTCAAAGTAATTTCTTCAATTTTTTCTTCATATTCAATGGTTTCAGCTATTTACATGATCAACTCCTTTAGGTATTGTAAATCAGCTTCCTCTCTCAAGGGTCCATAAGACTGATTGCTTTGGCTGTCCTGAATTTCAACACCATATGAATCACACATGTGCATCTCATAACTCTGTTTTGCTGCCTCTACAAGACTTGCAATCACTTCATTTGTGCCTCCACACTCTTCTTCATGGACTAACAAGACTATCTCACTCACAAACATTATTCTCAACTACAGATTAGACCTTCTATTTTCCTTATAAGACCTTGTATCTTCAACTGAAAGGGTACCTACCAACTTACTTGATTCATCCAGCCTCTCCATGCCATGAGATTCTATCAGCTCATGCTTGTTTTCATTGTTCTGCTTCAAAAAGTTTTGTAAGTCATCATGGTTAATTTCTCCATTTTGAGAAACTTTATTGAAATGCATGTTCTCAACCTCTTCAAGTGAACATCCTTGGATTTTATTTGCTCTGCATTTGGTTCCAAAAGATAAGTTTGTCTTTTCCTCCTTTATCATCATGACATCACCTGCAAACAAACACTAAGAAGTAAAGTCAATTTGAAAACTTTGTGGTTGCCATGTCTTCTTTGATGCATCATAGATTGGCATCTCCTTCTTCTACTTAACCAATAGGTTCACGTCTTCAACAAGGATTTCATCCGTCTGATCTGAAATATTCCGAGCCAAATTTTTTTATTTATTTTTGAAGTGATTACAAACAACATGCACCCGTTAGGGTTAGCAAATAACTAAACAATGCAGAATTCAACTCTAACCAAGGATGTACACCAGGATCCCGAGATGGGCAAGGTGTTAGCATGTGGTCAGAGGATCTCGATGCAATGCACAAACTGAAATAACCCTAACCAAGAATGTGCCAGATGACGACGTGCATATGGTCAGAGGATCCCTATCGATTACAATGCAGAAAGTAACTCAACACCAAGTATGTGCTACCCAATCCAAAATGGAATAGAGGCGACCATATGGTGGAGATATAGAAAATTACAATGCAACTCAAAGTAAACAGGCGGCAAGCCAGCCTCTTCCACTTATTCAGTGGGCAATACAAGTATGAATAGCAAGAATAAGAGAAATGCTGACAGTACTACTGTTCAGCTTACAATATTAGAGATTTCCTGCCAATAATCATAGAATACTAAGAAGATAATGCTACTGCAGTAAGTAAGATACCCCTTTGATGAATTAGATGATTTCCATCCCTATCCCAACTCAAATGACTGATATTTTGCAAACTAATATAAATGAGCAAGGACTGAAATTGCATTACAGCAGTACAGAAACTTAATGAAATGCCCACAACTCCCTCAATTCCTAACCAAATGACTCCAAACAAAATGCATAAGCTACCTAAGCTGATGGCGCCCAAATACCAATGAAGAAACTGACCTTAAATGTTGCTATTTATTTTGGCACGAATTTCCAAGCAAGCTGAAATGGTACGGCCCTCAAGGAAGGGCGATTTCTTCATGAAAAATCCAATTCTTGTTTATAAAATCTGAAACTTGGCAAGAATGGTCGCTCAAGGCAAGGAAACATAAATGATCAGTACCCAGAATGATAATAAATTTCTTTTCAGAGATATGAGTAAAACTACAGTTTCAGCATTAATATCAGCAACTTCTGAAAATGACATGAAATGCAAAAACGAAGTTCCAAATGATAAAACAACACTACAATGCAATTCTCAGTACAAAATCCTCTCAACTATCACTAACTCATCACTAGTTGTTGTTTTGCAAGCAAGAAGCAATGCCAAAGCTAGGAGGCATTCATTCCTCGAAGCAATCTAATACCATTCTGGCAGAGTAACATTACTGTAGACGATAGATAGTAAAATGAAGATCCAAGGCCTCCTTTTATAACTTTGTGAAGACTCTCCAAAAGCTTCTAGAAACCCTAACTTTTCAATTTTGAAATAACTCCTTTTCCCTCCAAAGGTGGCGTCCCTTTTCCTCAAGATAAATTTGTCTTTAATTTAAAATAAACTCCTCCACAAGATGGCGTCCACTTTCAAGCATTGATTTTTGAACCTTTAGGAAATATTAAAACATCTTCATGAGGCGCCACCCATAAAGACCACCTTTTAAAACAACTTAAGTTCAATCACTAGGCTAAGGGGGGGGTCATCAGCAAAATATAACATTAAAATATGACTTAATTAAAATAATCTGAACTTATCTCTCCAAATGTGCCCCAAAGCCAGAAATGAGCAAGCCAACTGAACAGGCTGAAGTAGAAAGCCAACTGTGCCGAAACCATAAGGACCACTGCTAGAAATAGAATTTACTAAAAATAGTAAATTCATGAAAGTGCTCGGAATGCCAAGAAAAACACATCACCGCGAAGCTCATGAAAAACCCAGAAGGAATCCACAGTTCAATCACCAATTCACGAGAAAAAGCATCCACCAACCAAGAAACCCTAATTTTACTCCTGAGTAGCCTACAGGTCTCCAGAATAGGCCAACGGTCAATAGAAAAGATCATGCTCGAGAAGGGGACATTACACGATCTTCTTCACCAAGTATAGGTCCTTCACATTCACAAATGATAGTTTCTTCATACAAGAACTGATCCTGCTTCACCATGCCTTCAATCTTTCCTGCACTCAATCCTCCATGGATTCTTAACCTCTTCTTTTCTATGGAATTCATCCTATGTCTCATCTTTCTCAAAAGGAACCAAGCCAATGGCCACTTAACCTTTTTCCTTATCTTCCATCCACTTTTTTGAGTCTTCAGCAGCTCCATTAGATAGTCCAACCTCTATATTATCTCATTTTTTTCTTTTTCTATGTCCAAATTGCTCTCTTGGACATCTCATATTATCTTCTTGTGAAAAATTCCTCCTATCAAGCCCTTCATCTCTCTGTTCATATCTATCCTCTGACTTTTATACCTTCTCTGAGCTCCAATAAGCTCTTACCTCTCTCTAAAATTCCTATCCACAGACTTTGATGTACTTTTTCTTCTTCAACAAGTACTTTGTCATTTCCAACTAGATACCTCATGTAAGCTTCCTCCTTAGTCTTTTGGTACCTCTGCAATTATCTCACCCAAGCTTCTCTCCTTTCTTTATCTATTGACAATTCTCTAATCTTCACCTAAGTCTATTACACCCTAGTCTTTTGATCTCCTTGCTCAATGCCTCAATGAGCTTCTACCTGCAATCACCTTTTCATTAATGAATTCAACAAGATACATCAAACTCTCACCTTGTACCTTGTGCATGTATTTCTTAACCATCTCTCTATCTCTCTGAAATTTGTTTGCTCCTTCTCTCAAGCCTCCAATGGCCTTTAGTGCTTCCTTTGTCACAACTTCTTTCTCTCAAAACTCTCTAAGAGTTCACTTTAGTCTTCTTGGCTGAAACTATACTCATACAAGTTTATATGTCTTTCCAAGAGCTTCTTCTAAGCTCTAATACCGAACTGATGCATTTCTAACTCAACCATACTCACATCAACTTGGCTCTTTACCTTGAACACCTGCTTACAACCTATCATGCCTTCATTATTCACATGACTTCTAACAATCGTGGCCATTTACTATGACATAGATCTTGTCTAGACTCATGAACTAGATCATATGACCATGGCTTGATATGTTCATGTAATGAACTAGGCAATTCAATCTCCCACTAGCTCACACTAGCTTCTCTCTAGGCCTAGAACAAGACCAAATCTTGATTGGAAGAACTATAGAAATTCACCATGGTTTGAAAATATTCAGACATACTTAAATTCACTATACCAACCTTATCCATGCACGGGTAGAGCTCTGTGATCAGTATAACATGTAATTGCTTTGTAAGTGGTCTAGGAGCTTGCAGCCTTTCTTAGAGACATTTTGTCATAACTCCCTTCATATACCTTATAATGGAGATCTGAGACCTAATTTGGATACCCTTTTGGTCTTTATTAAACATATGTAAAAACCAAGTAGGGTTGTTTCGTACAGAATAGGTAAAAATTGAACCGTTACAGTCAAATTAAACCTCTTTTTTAGGACTATTTTGTAGCAGCAGAGTGTAAATGGATTGATTAGGCAATAATATTTAAAGGGAAGGTGTAAATAGGCATATATAACATTTTTGAATACTCACCTTGAAATTATCACTAAAAAAACACAATAAAACTCAAAAAATGCAGAAAATGTAGTCATACTACCCAGTAGAAGCCTACAAACAAAGGTTTTAATGAAAAAAGAATTTGAATGCGTGAACTACGTACAAAACTTGGTAAACTTTTCTATACACCTGTAAGCATAAATAATCCAAAATTTGGAGAGCTTTGGCTGGTGGAAACATAAAGTAAGCCCTTGCCCTAGTTTCAGGTCAAAAAACACATAATTAAGCCTAAAAGTCACAAAACTGGGTGTCAAAACTTCAAATAAATTTCATTGGCCTTGTTTCTACCTTGTTCAAGTGTCTAAACCTTTATAGAGGTGAAAGGATTGCTCTAGATTGCTACTCTCAAACTTTAGCTTGTTGTCCTGTCATTGACGATATAACAGTTTTATAGAAACATGACTAAAACTTAATAAAATCACCTGAAATTTCACACACTTGCATTATTTATGTCATACATCATCTGTACATCCATAATTCTCACATATTTATGCAGAAAAGGTTGTTTTCCTATGTTTAGCTCATCAAAATCCTGTCCTAAAGTCACTCAACAAACCCTAAAGAAGCTCAACAACATGCTATAAAGGGAAAATAAGTTAAATATCATTGTTGCACGCCTATATGACTCCCTTTCCAGCTCATTTACATGATGACAAGGCTTCATGGCCTTATTTAGTCTATAACCACTCATACCAATCCAAACTTGACCTTTACAACTCATTTACAAGGCCTTATTTACCTCTTGCATTACATTTACACAATTTTGAAATTTTGACTACATACAAGTGGATTTGGTGAAGAAGAAGGATGGCACAATGAGGGTGTACATTGAAAATCAAGAAAAAATATCCCATTCCTAGTGTTGTGACCTTTTCACACATCGCCCCATTCAAAATGGGGACCCCTAATTTTTGCTCCATTCTGGGCTTTTAGCTTTGGTTTCTCTCTCTCTCTGTCTGTCTCTTTTCTCTGGTTTGCTTTCCGGGGGTGTCCCCGTCTGTGAGCCTAAACATGAAATTTGGCCAGGTCTGAAATTAGGGTTTGAGTCTTTTGGTCAGTTTGAGGGTGAACGAAATGAACGAATTGAAAATTGAGACTAATATTGTTGTCAGTATGCTTCCAGTGACTCTCGGCAAATTTTTCATCAAATTAGAGTACTTACATTTTTTAGTAAGTATGCAATTCTGAGCAATCCTTGACATTTTGATGTACATTTGTCACCTGCGTTGAGAATACATCAAAGCCACTGGCGATGCAAAATTTGGTGAAGCGAGACAACTTACTATTTTAGCGGTTCAGCTTGTGGGGCAAATTCCAGGCTTAGATCACGAGTTTTTCTTAGCATGTCTGGATATTCATACAGGTTTTTGAGACCTTAGCAATATAACATGCAAATGAGATACTTGACTTTCAAAATTGGTCTTAGGCTAATTTTGGGTTGCATGTCGAGGTTTCTTTGCATGTCGGATGATTCTTGGTGGGTTTTAAAGAGCGATGGTATGACATGCAAATGGAGATAATCACTTATGAGGAACTTACTATTTTAGCGAGGTCGCGTCAGCGGCCCGCCTCGATGAATTGAGAATCCGCGAAGGCGTCATAGCGAAACGAGAACAAACGGAGACCATTTGATATGCATGCAGAGCAAATTAGGGTTTCCAGCTTCGGGGCCTGAAAAGAGGGGTAAAAAGTCAGAATTTTCGAAAACCGGTGTAAACCACCGCGATCAGTATCCTTCAAGCTATCTGTGGTAAAATTTGAGATCAAAGCAGACACTTACTATTTATAGTAAGTCATTTTAAACAGAGGCTAAAAATAGCAAGTCAGGTGCATGCGTCGATGTCAGTGGGAAGGTCACGTGGTGAGGAGCGCCTCATTCAAATTTCAAGTTAATCGGAGTTGTGGAGTTATCTGAAGCAAGCAGTTGCTATTTATAGCAAATCACCTTCAGAAGTGGGCTAAAAATAGCAGGCTCACCCGAAATAGCAGTCTCAACAGGTGGATGAAGTCATGAGGATCCAGTGTCCAAAATTTCAAATCATTCTAAGCTTCGGAGAGGCAAGAATTAAAAGGCTTACTATTTATAGTAAGGCATGGATAAACTAGCAGGGACGGGGAAAAATGGCTAAGTGTTGATGTTCATCCCCCTCACATAGCAAAATGCGCCCTCAAGCACAAATGGCTGAGAAAATTTCTAAGTCAAGAACTTCATCCACCTGCCTAGGCAAAATGCGCCATCCTTGAGGGGTTGCTAAAATTTCTCTAAGTGTTAAGTTCATCCTGCTCCCCAGGTAAAATGCGCCCTCATCAAGCTGGAAGTCAAGAAAATGTTTAAGTGCTAGACTTCATCCTTCACATATGGCAAAATGCGCCCAGCTCAAGGCCTCATGTTGGAAAAGTTTCTAAGTATAAAACTCGTCCTCCTCCACTAGTAAAATGCGCCCAAAATGCAAGTGAGTCAAAATAGTCAACAACTTTCATCCTGCAGCCTATGTGAAATGCGCCCAACAAGCAAGAAGGTCAAAGCAGTCAACAAGTTTCATCCTTCTCCCTATGCAAAATGCGCCCAAATCAGGGCATGTAAAGACAAAGTGAGGGAGGTGAAGAGTCACATGCAGGGCGTTTGAAGTTTAAAAAATGGCTAAGTTAAAATTTCATCCTCTTGCCCCCTCCAAATGCGCCCATCCTCTAGCAAGTATAATATGCGCCATGCAAGAAGAAGAAAAATGACGTTGACTTTCCTCTACCCCCTTTGAATGCGCCAAGTAAAGAATAAGTGTGGGGTGAAAGGTAATAAACAAGGCAAAGTTGGTGAGGGATAATTGCCAAGGCGTTGAAAGTGCTAAGTGGTGAATAATTTTTCTTAAGGCGTGGTTATTATTCTCCTCTACATGTGCTATGTGCGCCCAAGGTGGTAAGTGCCAAGTGAAATGAAATGCTAGGCATATCCTCTTGCATATGTTATTTGCACCTAAGGTGAAATACACGGTGGTAAGTGAGATAAAGATGTTGATGATAATTGCTAAGGCGTTGGAAATTTTATGGAGAATAAAATGCAAGGTGATGAATGAAATAAAGCATGTTGGGCATGATGTGTTTTGAAAGAAAATTCTCCGAGATGGATGAAGTTGGATAAAAAAATTTCTCACAGGCAAAGTGATCAAAGCTAAAAATTTCCAAGGCGAAATTTTTCTAAGGAAAAATTTTCAAAGTGATCTAAAATTTTTCTAAGGCACAAGTATTTTCTTCCTTAGAAAATACGCCTAGAGCTCAAGGTGGTAAATTTTTTCTTCTTGAAGCACAAGCAAGTTCTCCAGTGACAGTCGGAATAATGGCAATGCAGGATGAATTCGAAATTTTCCAAGTTAGAGCAACAGGATTTTCACAGATATGAAGAACGGAATCAAATTTGTTAAAAAAATATTTTTTTCCAAGGTGCAAAATTCAAGAAAATTAAATGAACCCATTCGTTGTGCACCCATGAGTTTGACGCGTTCTGAAGGAAATTTTCTTCTGGGTATTTAAGGTTATCGATGAGGAGTTGATTTTAAAGTCTTCCATGCTTCGCTGCGGCCTTCAAGATGAAGATTTTTGATGGGCACTGGATTGATGAATTTTCCTAAGGGAAATTTGAAAATTTTCTAAGGCAAAATGAAGAAAATGTGTTTTCAAGGTGAAATTCTCAGACGATGAATTTGAAAGGAACTGCCTAGGTGAATTTGCTCAAATTCTTCGTAAAGATGGTCTTCTTGACCAGAGATGAATAAAATCAAAGTTGTCAGAGCTCTAGCAAGGAATTGAATTTCTTGAAGATGCAGTTGAAGTTAATATTGTCAAAAGGATGATACGCCCTTGAGGAGGATGAAGTTTGTCTAAGGCATGAATTTGAACGCGAAGTTGGCTAGTGAAGGCAATGAACGCTTGGAAGTTAAAGCGCGAAAATCCTGGTAAGTAAGTTGGATTTATATTATGAAATGTTCTAATACCCTTCTCCTTGCTTGTTTTGCAGGAGGAACGTCGAGACCAAGCGTTGATGATTTAAGTGATCTAAGATGACATTTCAACCACGAAGGAAGAAAAGTTGCAAGAAAATGGCTAAGTGTTAGCTCAAGTGACAAAGAAGTTGAAGAACAAAAGTCAAGAAGAAGATCAAGAACAGTGTGAACGCGTCTACAAACAGGAATCTTCTAGAAGGATGGTGGCCATTAATTGCTCATTTATTGCCCCACTTTCCATTATGGCTGTTTTTAGGGCGAATCTGGTTTAGGGCTGAGGTGGCACAATCTGGGCCATCCAGCCGATTGTAATCTGAGCCGTCCGTTGGACTTGGCCAACTATAAAGGGGGAGTCCCCCTCATTTGTACTCATTAAATTTAGAAGTAGAAGCAGAGCTTAGAGAGGAGTAGAGAGAAATTGATAGAGTAGAAAGTAAAGTAGTTTAGATTGAAAAGGAAGGAAAGTCTTCCCTTTGGATACTTTGTAAGAAGTTGTCATGAATGCTTTCATAATAAAAGAATTTTTCATTGATGGTGATTTCTTCTTTGTTATGAGTAGTTGTTGAGGCTTCGTTATTTCCAATTCAGTAGCATCTTGAAGTAGCTTAAAGTAAAGTAGATTTCATTTCATGCAAGTACTTAGCAATTGTGGAATGTGGTGTTCGATTTGAACAAGACTTCGCTTGTCCATACCACTAGCGGGCTCGCTGATGGTGGGTTCGCCTTGCGTGGTCAACTCGAACCTTGTGAAATTTAACTTCGATTATGGTTTATATGTTGGCATGCGTCGTCATGATGGTGTCTTCATGCTAGATCGTGATCTGAACATCTTGAGTCACTCCTCTAAAGATTGCACCAGTTCTGCGGAAGCTCTCCGAAGTGAGGCAAAACGGAGCTCGGTTGAAGTCTGTGAAAATTGATCGCCGTGTCCCATGCTCTAGAGTAGAAGATAAACTTCTTAGGCCCTACACTCTTTTAAATTCAGTTCATTTCTGGTTAGAATTAGGAAACTTGTGCTCACTTGCCAAATCATTCGAACCACGTGAAGGCCCTTAGTCTGCTGTTTGCTATCAATTGTCGAACATTTGTGTAAGTCCCCTTAAAATACCAGCAAAATCACATTGAGCCAACTGAGTCTATTCGCACTTAAGGAACCTTGGAGTTAAATGTATGATCTATCTCGCAATCTTAGCATGCAGGAAACTTTGTTCAAGAGAGGATAGGGTATCCATTGGGAAGCTTTATTCTGTGTTGGTGCGGTCTCAAAAACCACGTCAACACTCCAAAGCCGTCTCTAACTCTTGCTGAAACTGAGGGTTAGTAGTAGTCCCCTCATCATCTTGCTGATCAACTCTACTAGGTGCGTTGACACTCTGGCCAACTGACTCTCTCCGTGGTGGCTGATTATTTTCCTGTACCACTTGCACCTGGTTCAATGCATTCCTTTGATCAGCAAACAAAGAAACCTCCTGTATGCTTGGAGAACGTGTCTCCAATGGCGTGGGTGATTCAACTACAACTCTTGGAGGCTCCGGCTGAACAGGCTCCTGCCGAACTGGCTCTTTCCTTCTAGATTCCGGACCTCGTGTGATTTGTTTCTTCCTGTAGGTGGTGGGTGTCCTGTGATCTATTGGCGTGTTTTTAGTGGCCGCACCAGCGAGAATAAAGTTGCCAGCGGCTTCCCTATCCTCTCTTGATCAAAGTATCCCGATACGCTAAGATTGCGAGAGTTAGATGCGTTCAACTCCAAGGATTCTTCGGTCGCGAATAGGCTCGGTTTGGCTCGATGTGATTTGCTGGTATTTCAAGGGGACTTACGGAATTGTTAAGTGGAGAAAGGAATTCAAATCTTTCGAAAGATTTGTCTATGAAGCGCGGGTTTCCTATTCTAACCAGAAAGTACTTAATTGAAATGGGGTAAGGTTAAGAGAGTCTAAATCTATTCTAAGTGCGGGATATGGAGCTCAACTTCAGCAAACTTCAACCGAACTTCGCTTTGCCTCACATCGGACAGCTTCCACGAAGTCGGTGCAATCTTCAAGGGAGATGACTAAAGATGTTCAAACCACCACTTGACATAAAGATACCATCACAACAACGCATACCATTATTCAAACTGTGATTGAAGTTAAGTACATAATATTCCAGTTGACCACACAAGGCGCATTCACCATCAGCAAATACACTAGTGGTATGGATAGACGAAGTTGCTTAGATCAAACACCATATTCCACAGTTAACATCTACTTGCATGGAATGAAAATTACACTACTCCGAACTATTTTATGCTACCACTTGAATCGGAAGGACGAAGAAACCTTGCTAGCTATTCATGACAAGACGAATTCCATCATCAATGAAAAGATCTATTATCATGAAGAGTGTTACACAACAATTTCTTACAAAGTTTTCAAGGGAAAACTTTCCCTCTTCTTCAAACTACACTATCAATCTATACTAAACTACTCCTAAGTTGTCCCTCTACTCTCTACTGTCTAACTTCTACCTCTATGTCTAATGAATTACAAATGAGGGGGACTCCCCCTTTATATAGGTAGCCAAGTCCCAAAAGACGGCTAGGGTTACAATCAATAGAGTGGCCAGAATCGTGCCACCTCAGCCCTAAACAATATTGCCCTAAAAACCGCCACAAAGGAGAGTGGGGTAATAAATGCGCCATAATGTCCACCATCATCCTTCTAGAAGATTCCGTTTGTAGACGTGTTCACACTGTTCTCGATCTTCTCTCTTGGCGTTGTTCTTTGACTTCTTCCACTTGAGGGTCATTTGAGCTAACACTTAGCCAATTTCTTGCAACTTTTTTCTTCTTTCGAGATTGAAACTTGTAACTTTATCCTCCTTCGAAGGTTGTGATATCATCGTGCTTCACCACTTCAAGTCATCGTGCTCCGGCTTCAACATTTTTCCTGCAAAACAAGCAAGGAGAGAAGCATTAGAACACTTCATAATATAAACCCAACTTACTTACCAAGATTTTCACGTTCCATCTTCCCAGTGTTCGCCGCTTTCGCGTTCAGATTCTTCATGCCTTAGCCAAATTTTCAATCCATCTTGCCAGTGGTGAGAAAATTTCATCAACTTCCTGTGGTGAAGAATTTTATTTCAACTTGCTTAGAAAATTTTCTTGAAGGCGCATCACACCTAATTTATTTTTTGTGTCTGGCAATTTCAACGCCTAGGCAATTTGCAAACAACTTGTATTTTATTTCACCACGCCTAGTATATTTAAATCTCTCCTCTTTGTGCCCTAGGCGCATATTGTGTGTGAAGAAGGATACTTACTTTGTGCTATAAGTCTTTACCTCCAACGCCTAGGTAACACATCCACCATCTTGCAATATTTTCTAGCACACTTCACCTTGAGCGCATACCACTTAGAGAAATTTGAAATCACATCTAGCATATTGTCTCACACATATCACCTTGGCCACGCCTTAGGAAAAATTCTCCAACATCACCTACCACCTTAGGCGCATATTGGGGCTTGAAGAAGAAAAAACGCCTAGCATTTACCAAGCTCTCACCACGCCTTGAAATATTTTAACCACATTTTACCTCATTTACCAGCTTCATTTACTTTTATCATCCTAACTTGGGCGCATTTAGGCATGCAAGGAGGATGGGCGCAAATTTGAGGTGGTGGAGGATGAAATACGTTGACCCTTTGACTTACTCTTGCTTGCTTTGATTCATGGGCGCATTTTGCATGTATAGAGGGATGAAACTTCAAGCGCCACCTTGACTTCCTTATTTTGTCTTTACTTGCCATGCTTTGGGCGCATTTTCATGTAGGAGGAGGACGAATAGTGTTGACCCCTTTGACTTATTCTTTTTTAGGCGCATTTCAGCTTGCTGAAAGGTGGAATCTTCTCCAACGCATCAGCTTTTGTCCTTACATGCCCTGATTTGGGCGCATTTAGCCTAGGGTGGAGGACGAGTTTCTTCCCTTAGAAAATTTTTAGCATCTTGCTGTCATGTGGGCGCATTCAGCCTATGCTGAAGGATGAATATCTTTGACTTCTTTGACCCTTCTCTCCCTTGGGCGCATTTTAGCCATGAAGGAGGATGAACTTTTTATACTTAGAAAATTTTTGAATGTCTCCAGCTTGCATGTGGGCGCATTTTACCCCTGGTGAAGGATGAAGTCTCAGACTTAGAAAATTTTCAACTTTTTCTTCTTCAAGTTGGGCGCATTTTGCCCAGGCAGGAGGATGGAGTTTTTTTGACTTAGAAATTTTCTCAGCCATTTATGCTTGAGGGCGCATTTCCTTATGCCTGCTGGATGAAGTTCCAAACTTAGACAAATTTTCATCATCTTTCGCCAGCTTACGTGCCCTGCCATTTATAGTAAGTCCTCCAAATTTGTATCTCTGAAGCTCGGAACGGCTTGAAATTTTGCGCACTGCATCCTCATAACCTTATTGTCTTGTCAACACTGCCATTTTTAGCTGACCTGCTATTTTTAGCATGTTTCTAAAGGTGGCTTACTATAAATAGTAAGCTTAGGTTTCTGATAGCTCCCAAGCTCCGATCGAGTTGAAATTTGAATGAGGCGCTCCTCACCACGTGACCTTACTGCTGACAATGACGCATGCACTGGATTTACTATTTTTAGCCAGTTTCCAAATTGTCTTACTATAAATAGTAAGTGCTCCGTTTGACTTGAAATTTCACCAGCAGATAGCCTGAAGAATGCTGATCGCAGTGGTTTACACCGGTTTTTGAAGATTCTGAGTTTTTACGCCTATTTTTAGGCTCCGAAGTTGGAAACCCTAATTCGCTTTGTATGCATATCAAATGAACTCTATTTGCCTTCGTTTCTGCGACACTGCGATCAGCTCGTGAATCTGAACTGCTGGGAGGCGGCTGCCGGGACACACCTGCTAAAAATAGCAAGTTCCTTACTAAGTGAGAATCTCCATTTGCATGTCACACCATCGCGAAGCTCTCGAAAAACCCATCAGGAATCACCTGACATGCAAAAGAAACCTCAACATGCAAACCCTAAAAATAGCCTCGGAAGGCTGAATCCTGAAAGTGGTCATCTCGACTTGCATGTTACATCATCGCGAAGGTCTCGAAAAACCCAGAAGGAATATCCAGACATGCAAAGAAAAACTCTGCATCTGGACCCTGAAATTCGTGCCGGAAGTCGGACTGCTAAAAATAGTAAGTTGTCTGTTTTCGCTCAAATTTTGCATGCGAGCAGCCTGATGTGCTCTGAATACAGTGTGACTGTCGGAATTTCAAAAATGCTGGCGAATTGCCCTGAATTTCACACTTACTAAAAATAGTAAGTATCTCCGAATTAGCTGAAAATCCGCTGAAAGCCTGCTGGAAGCACACTGGCAACAACGTTAGTCTCAAATTTCAAGTTATTCACGTTACTTGACCTTGGACTGACTAGAAAGGCGGAAACCCTAATTTTAGACTTGGTCAGAAACTCAATTTACGTTCAAAGGTGGGCACATCCCCAAAAGATAGACAGAACGAGAGAGAGACAACAACAAACACAAACCAAAACTAAACCAAAAGCAAAGCCAAAATTAGGGGGTCCCCATTTGCAATGGGGCGATGTGTGAAAAACGTTACAACATGATCTCCCATCAAATTGTAAGTCAAAGCAATTGACCTACTCTTCAATCTGCTCACACGCCTGTCAACCCATGCTCTAGTAATTGTCAGGACCAGAATAGAAAGCGTGTCCAAGTCAGCAACCTCTGGTTCTGCCCAATCTAGGAGTGGAAGTGGAGTATCTCTTACTGCTGCATAATCTGGATGGACAACGTCCATGTCCTCATTCACCTGGTCTGGTACCGGAACAACTTCACACTCCCTAATCATGTTAATTGGAAACCGAGAGAACATTCTTTTCCTAACCTCAGCCTCGTCTGATGCATCAGCCCAATAATCCTCAATATTAGCCTTATGTTTAAATTCCTCTGACAGTACCCACTTGATGTTGTTATGTGGATCATAGTGCTTTCGGCTGGTGTGATATGAAAAGTGATAAAACTGAAGTTCACTTTCGGCCTCTCTAGCTGCCTGTAATGAAGGACACACTTCATCCGAATTGCCCATGACAATTGGGAAGTCAACACCTCCCTTCTTCTTTTTCTTCTGAATTTTATCATAGGCAACCAATTGCCTAGATATCTCTAACATTAATATTCTGTTGGTTGGGTACTTAGGCAGTCTATATGGATATGACGAAAATCCTTGTAGCCTTATGTAAGAAAACTTCGGAAATTGTATAAACCAGTACCCATACCTCTCGATCAATTCTTGGGCTTCTCTCGAGATCCTATGATGCATCCACTCCTGAAGCAGTCTTGTGATGTGCATGGTGAAGGCGTCATTGAAATGCTTGTAATAAGTGGTACTAGTCAAATGCAACTGCGGACAAGCCTCCTGAATTTTAAACTGGTGAGAGCCACAACCAACAGGTTCCTTATATGAAATTCCTCTATACCTCGTCATACGAGCCAGCATGTAAATGATGTAAGAACTCATATAGAATGTCTTTGTTCTTCTCAGGCTCAGGAGCTGCTCCTGCAAATTGTCACTGATCATTTCGGCCCAGTTGACGTAGTCTTTTCCCTCCAGCACGAGGTTGATGTAGTAGAACATCCATGGCTCGAAAATAAATGACTGCGGGCAGCCTCCAACTCGACTCAGCATCATAATGAGATCACAGTATTCCTGTTTCAAGTCATCTGCTATGATTTGTTTCGGCAGCTTCGTACGAGAGGGCTTGGGGTTGCTCATCCAGTGAGTGTTGATCGTCTTCGTGCATCTCTCGAATGCAGAAGCATACATTCGCTCAGCTCGCTCTCTGGACTTGTAAATCATATTCCTGTGCACTGGAATTCCAAAGGCCTCACCAATGGCAACAAGAGTGAGGTTGGTGAGCACTTGTCCATCTGGTGACATGATTGCCCTGTGATCTTTCTCGTAGCAGTTGGCGCACTCCATCATCAGCTCCGAACACTGAATGGCCGGTGGGAAACCAGCAGCTGCATATAACCCGCTTCGAACAATGTTGTGTGAAGTGGTCGAAGGTTGATGACTACCAATCCCCAGCTTTCTGTTCTTGAAAGTCTCTAGGTTGACAGAGCCCAAATTGGTATCAGTCAGCTTGCCCAACTTCGAAGTAAACTTTGACTTCGGCATAAATGCCTTGCTTAGTTTCTTTATAATAGCTTGCCTGGATGCACCATTGTTGTCTTTGCCAGTTGTCCTTGCCTCAGCCATCTCAACTTCTCCTTCAACAGATTTTGAACTTCAATCACTTAGAAAGTCTCAGCAAATTCAACACTTTCAGCAACTTCAATCAGCAATTTGAACTTTTGTAAATTCGTACTTCACACTTAGCAAGTGCGCACTTCACAAGCTTTAGCAACTTCGCTCTTTGAATTCACACTTCTTCAATTTCAAATCAGCAAGTTCGCACCTTTCAAACTCTCAGCAATATTCTCTTCAAATCGAAATTTCTCCACTTGCACTGGCAACTTCAAACTTCAGCAACAAAATCGAGCCTCAGCAACACTGCAGCTTCAACAACTTGCTTAAATAAATTTCGACTTTAGCAACACTTCAGCCTCAGCAAAATTTCGAACTTCTCAAGCTTCAGTCTTCACCAACTCACTACAATATCAAACTTAGAGCAAATCGAATTCCCTTCAGCTGTAAAAAAGAAGTGAATAACCTCTCAATTTTATAGCAAAAATCGAATTCTAGAAGGAGCTAAGTATAGCCAGTGAATTAAATTTACACTACTCCACTTCAAGAATTCAAATTTTCCCTCTCTGGTATTGTTGACACTTGTCTCTCGACGCCAGGAATCTTATTCTTCTAGAAGTTCAACTTTGACTATCACATTTTAATTCACTTTTGAAAATTTTAAAAATTTAAATTCATCATTTAATCAATTTCCATTCGCTAGCCGAAGTTCTATCCTGCAAATTTTAAATTTAAATCACCTCTGACGCTCTGGAAAATTCATCTGTGAAGAACTTAATCAAAATCATTTAGGCAATTTATTTTGAATTCATCATTCGAAGCATTTTCCTTTCAAAAACCATTTTATTCAAATTTGCCTTAGAAAATTTTAAATTTTCCCTTAGGAAAACTTCACAATTTGAGCACCGATCAAATTCCTCATGCTAAAGGCCTTGGCAAAGTGCAGAAGACATGGAAATCCATTTATCATCACAAATGTCCAGTACCCAGAAGAAAATTTTATCTAAAACGTGATGAATCCATGGGTACACAACGAACGGGTTCATTTAAATTTTTTAAATTTTGAACCTTAGAAAAATATTATTTCACCAATTTTAAATCCATTCTTCATCTTTGCGAACATCCTGTTGCTCAGACCTGAGAAATTTTTATCAATCCTGTAGGGCCAATATTCTCTGACTTCATCACTGGAAAATTTGCTTGTTCTTCAAGAGGAATTTCATCACCTCCATGTCTAGGCGTATTTTCTAAGGAGGAAAATACTTCACCTTAGAAAAAAAATTTAAATCACCTTCAAACATTTTTGCCCTAGGAAATTTTGTTCAACTTTGTTCACCTTGCCTGTGAGAAAAAATTTATTTCACTTACAAAATTTTCATGAAGGCGCCTAGCATATTTTATTTTTTTATTCACCACCTTGCATTTCATTTCACACTTGAAAGACATTTTATTTTAAACTCCAATGCCTTAGCAATTATCATCAACACCTTAGGCACATATTTAACTTGGTGAAGGATAAAACCACGCCTAGCATTTTATTCACCCTTGGCAATATTTTCTAACACCTTGGCATTTTCAATGCCTAGCATTTACCTTGTTTTTACCACGCCTTGCATTTTACTTCACCCTTTACCCACTTCAATCTTGGGCGCATATTAGCATGTGTGGAGGATGAAAACTTTCAACGCCTCCAACAAGTGACTCTTGGGCTTCTCCATTTTCGTCTTCACATGGCCCCATTTGGGCGCATTTAGGCCTAGGAGGAGGATGGGCGCATTTTAGAGGATGAGAAGAATTTTAAATTTCCAACGCCTTGCATGTGACTCTTCATCTTCCTCATTTTTGTCTTTACATGCCTGCTTTTGGGCGCATTTTAGCATATGTGGTGGATGAAACTTCTAACGCCTTTCACAAGTGACCCTTCAATTTCCAGCTTTCGTCTTTACATGCCCTCACTTGGGCGCATTTTGCCATGGGAGAAGGATGAAACATGTTGACCCTTTTGACTTTCTCCTTGCATGGGCGCATTTGATGCTTGTTGAAGGATGGGCGCATTTGGGGGGTGGTGGAGGACGAATTTTTAACTTAGCCATTTTTTCCTCATCAAACCTTCAAGGTGGGCGCATTTTGCCATGCCTACAAGATGAAAAACTTTGACTTTCCTTGACTTTATCAAGCTTACTCTTGTATGGGCGTATTTTAATGGGTGAGGAGGATATCCTTGCCTTGGAATATTTTTCAACTTTCACCAGCTTTCCTTGGGCGCATTTTAGCTAGGCAGGAGGATGAGTTTTGTACTTAGAAAATTTTTCATGCTTCTTCATCAACTTGGGCGCATTTTTAGGTAGCTGCAGGATGAAGTCCCAGACTTAGTCACTTTTTCTTCGTTTTCGCCAGCTTCTCTGTGCCTTACTATAAATAGTAAGTCTCTTGATTTTCACACCTCCGAGGCTCAGAATGATTTGAGATTTTAGACACTGCATCTTCACAACCTTGTTACCCTGTTGACACTGCTATTTTTAGTCGGCCTGCTATTTTTAGCCCATTTCTGAAGGTGGTTTACTATAAATAGTAACTGCCTGCTTCTGATATCTCCACAACTCCGTTTGTTTTGAAATTTGAATGATGCGCTCCTCACCATGTGACCTGCCTGCTGACACCGGCACATGCAACTGATTTGCTATTTTTAGCCTGTTTCCAAAATGACTTACTATAAATAGTAAGTGCTCCGTTTGAGTTCAAATTTTACCAGCAGATAGCTTGAAGGATGCCGATCGCGCTGGTTTACACTGGTTTTCGAAATTTTTGACTTTTTACCCCTCTTTCGCCCTAAAGGAAACCCTAATTTGTTCTCGCATGCATATCAAATGATCTCGCTTGTTCTCGCTTATTGCATAGCGACAAACGGATTCAAGGCCGAGGGGCTGCCTGAAGCACTGCTAAAAATAGTAAGTTCCTCAATGAGTGACCATCTCCATTTGCATGTCACACCATTGCAAAGCTCTCGAAAAACCCATAAGGAATATGCAGACATGCAAAGAAAACCCTGACATGCAAACCCTAAAAATAGCCTCTGAAGGCTGAACTCTGAAAGTTGTCATCTCATTTTGCATGTTATACTGTCGCGAAGGTCTTGAAAAACCCAGAAGGAATCTCCAGACATGCGTTGAAAAACTCTTCATATAAACCCTAAAATTAGCTCTGGAAGCTGAACTGCTAAAAATAGCCAATTGTCCGTTTTCGCTCAAATTTTGCACGCAAGCAGCTTGATGTGTTCAATGCAGCAGGATCAAGTAAAACTTCAAAAATGCCGAGGAAATGTTCTGAACTGCACACCCTTACTAAAAATAGTAAGTACGGATCATGAAAATTTGGTGAGGGTCCTGAAGCATATTGACAAAGCAACGCCAATCTTGCTTTCAATTTATTCACCTTGCTTGACCTCGATTGACCAGAAAGTACAAACCCTAATTTTCAGACTTTGCCAAATTCACGCTTAAGCTCAACGGCGAGACATCCCCGAAAGGCGCATTACCCAAAAGAGACGGAAAGAGAGAGAGAGAGAGAGAAAAAAAAACCCAAGCCAAAAGACCAGAATGGAGCAAAAATTAGGGGTCCCCATTTTGAATGGGGCGATGTGTGAAAAGGTCACAACAAGACCCTATTTCTTCGCTCCCGCATCATTTTTCGTGCCTCATTGCTCATTTCACGCTTGCTCAACATCGTTGCTCACTTCATGCTTCCCAATGTTGCTTTTTCATCTAACATTCATTGATTCACCATCTTTGTAGTTTCTCTCCAGATCTCGTCAAGGGATCCTCAAGGTGACATCTTTTGATCCAGTTGCTCCTAGATGACAACCAAGAAGCCTCCATCGTCTTCTAAGGCTAAGGGAAAAATGAAATACGAGTACCAAGGTGTCTATCCGCCTACAGTGGTGATTTCAAAGGTGGACAAAATAAAGGACACCAAGGTTGGTCATCAAAACCTTGTTGATTTCGTAAAAAGGACTGAGAGCAAAAGCCTCTTGAAGACTCCTTGAGAGCCATTGCATGCAGCAATCTACATTTGGTGTCCACATTCCCGACTTCTGCACACAATACAGAGTTCATCCTCCAAGTTGCATCCCATTACATTAGGGAAAGCAGAAGTGTGATAGATTCCTTCGGACAAGAGATGATGAGGCTTGACCCTAATTTCTTTGACATTGTTTTCAAAGTCCCACACATGGTGAAATACACTGAAATTTCAATACAACAAGCACAGGAAATCTATGACTCATATCCCAATAAGGCTAAGAACTTGATTAATAGTGAGTGGTTGAAAGAACAAAGGAATTCTATCTCAAGATGGCCGAAGGGACTTCCGCGAAGTGACTTCAAAGAAGATGTTAGGGACATGATTACACTCTTGAGCAGAGTTAAGGGATTGCCTAAATCATCTCATTTTTAGGAATGGATGTATGAGTACATTTTGATCATAAGAAAATAGAAGGCTCATATCGATTGGGGAAAATAGATCAATGAAGAAATCCATGAACAACTGATAAATGTGCCAACCACTTTGAAGTTCTATATGACTTCTTATCTGGTGTATGCTACAGCCGTGATGAGGCAATTCTTAGGTTTATCTACAAAAGGGAACCAGCAGTCTGTACCCGTGTACAAATATTTCTATCAACTGGAGCTAAAGGAAAGCCTTCACCATTTTAGAAGGGTCACTGATGCTTTCTTTACACCTCTACTTTTCAGTTTTGACCCAACTCTCAGGAAGAAGAGAGTATCCGATGAGGCCTACAAAGTGGTGAGTAAAGTCGGATGCATATTCTTACAATTTCCAACTTTCACTTACATAAGGGTAGGATGCTACACTGGATGCCCTTACATGTTGCCTAGATATCCCTCAGACAAGTGGATACTCATGGAGTTATGTAGACAACTAATTTCAGTTCACAAAGAACGAATGAGGATTCACAAACTGGGATTCAAGTTTCCACTGACAATTGGTAGATATACCATCAAGAGTGTGCAAAAATCCAAATCGGTCTATGCAGAAATGTAGGTCATGACAATAAGGACCTATAGATACAGATTTGACTTTGATTACCGGAATGTAAAAAAGAAGTTGAAAAAGGGTCACAAGCACAAGTACCGCTTTGAAGACATCTGGGCTGATTGCAGAGATGAGGAGGCTATTCGTAAAATGGATTATTGCAGACTCACCGTACAACAGATCAGGGATCTTGATGTTGCTGACCTACCAGAGGGTTTCACAGACCCTGGTGACATCATGAATGCTACTTACGATGAAAATGAGATTTCCAAAAAACCTTTGCATGCAATCCAATGGTCCAAGAAGGAAAGTGTCTCCATCAGAGAGAGGCTTGCTCCCATATTAGCTAACACTGCAGAGTGGCTGCACAAACATGGCTTCGATATGAAAGCCTTCAGGACAGACTTAGAAGGAGAGGAACCTGGAGCAGAAGCCAGCCAACAACAGAAACTCTGCACGAAAGATAAACACGCGGCTATTCCCAGTTCTTCCCGAAGAGGCTCTGGATTAAGTTCATTGTTGGCAAGAAGGATACACGGGTCGTCCAAGAAGAAGAGGTCATGGAATCTGAACCATCTCACTCAAAAGGAAAAGGGCCTATTTCCGAAGATGTAGATTTCAAAGAAGAAAATACAAGCAATGAATCTGCTGAAGAAGAAGATTTTGAAGAAGCAGACTCTAATGAGGAAGAAGATTTCACAGGAGAACAAGAGTCTGAAGATCAAGAAGGTGATGAAGAAGAAGAGAAAGAGGATGATAAACAGGAACTAGATCATGATGAAGAACAGACTATATCTCCACATGAGAATGTAGTCGAGGATCTTCCCTAGACATCATTGCCCGTAACTTCAAATGTTCCTCATACACCTAATCCTAACACTCCACCTCCATTTCCTACATCACCTCCTCCTACATCTACAATACCCGCAGTGGACATTTCACAACCCCCTGCAACATCAACCATACTTGATACTCCTCCATCAGTTTCAAATATACGAACGGTTGATATTTTGTCGAGCCCTCCATCATCCATTCCCAGCCTGTCATCTCCATCCTATGATATCACTTCAGAAGCTGAATTCAACAAGTTCATGAATAAATCCTTGCATGGTCAACTCAGTGTGCAATCTACTGGAGCAGTTATGACAAACACTACACCAATTGTCACTATACCAGTCATTTCTTTAGAAGCAGCAGTGACAAAAGAGTTGACAGTCAGCCAAGAAGCTTGCACTTCCTCTCTTCCCCCTTGGTTGGTATCTCAAGTATCAAAGCGAAAAAAGAAAATGATCTCTCTAGAAGAGCTTGATCTTGAGGAAATAGCCCCTCCAAAAGCCAAGGGGAAGAAAAAGGTAAAAGTGCATTCACGGTTTCATGTTGACAAGGCCGGTCATAAGTATGCAGAGGTTGGTGTACCGCCTCAAGTGGAAGGGGATGTAAATATGGAGGACTAAACTATAACAAGAGTCCAGTTTGGCAAGGTCATGAATGAAAGTGCAAAGGAAGATGCACAAGTAACCTGGGATGCACTAGCAGGAAAACTTGACAAAATGGAGCAAGCCCAAAACATGTACAAACAGAAGGCAGAGCATTATGCCACTATTTTGAGGAGACTTGAAGGGTCTTCAAGTAATGCAAAACCTTTGGCAATGATAAGCGCTGAGGACCCAGCTGTGAAGAAGGCTAAGAAGTTTTCCTCCAAAGGAAAAGTGTTATATGATTTTATTAATGAAATTATAGAACATGGTTCCCAGATTCTAATTGTGGCGGATGAGAAAGCTACCCAGATAGCCAAGCTCAAAATAGAGCTTGATAAGGAAGAAAATGTTCTTTCCCAAGAGTGCAAAGAAATGGAAAAATGCCTGTTATTGTGGTCAAAAATGACATAGGCAAAGCTCAACAAATTGGTGGAAGTTGGGGTGATTCCTGACAAGGAGAGATATGTAGAAGTAAGAGAATCACTTAAACACCATATCCAGGTAATCAAGTCTCTTACAGAAGATCTCCACTAAATGCAAGAAGATGTCGAAGTACATCGTGCTATCCTTGAAAAGGGAATTAAGGAGTTATCAAGACAGCTCCTTGAAGAAAATCGTATCTTCCTCCCGGCCACTGAACTTTCTGAGATCTTCAAAGAAGCCATCATGAAGCAAGTAGAGAGTGCAGAATTTTCAAAGACCTCTATGCATGTTATTTGTGATACACGGCTCACTCTTGACAACCTCAAGACGCATGTTGACAGGTGCAAAAAGGTTCACTCATCCACCATGAGATCAATCACCAGGCTTCACACCATTGTGGATTACACTATTGGTCTGCATGAGACATTCATGCAGGAGACCAAGAATAAGTATGAAGACTTCTGCGCCCAAAGCAAGGAACCATGAAGATTCTTGATCTTCAATGTTAGACATTTTGATGCTTCCCTTTATGCATCTTGTAAATAGTTTTTGATATCTTAAATGTCTTTTTAGCAAATGTAATTACACTGAAAATCTGAGATGTAGTTTCACAAAGATGAATTACATTTTGACTTAGTCAAAGTTAGGTGAGATTTTCCTAAAGTAGCTCACCTAACTTTCCTAATTTTACTCAATTGATTTCCTAGATTTGCTCTTCCCTCTCTTTTTTAAATAAGAGGGATTTCTATTGTAATCTTTACCTTTAGTATTTTGCAACAAAGTGCTGCCCTTTTTGAAGCAGATTTGTGAAACTTTGTGTTCATGTTTGTGAATGAAAAATCTGATCAATAAAGAAGAGAATTGCATATCATACTTTGCATTGGAATCGATAATCTTGTGGATTGATCATATTGGTAGTGGTTAGTAGATGAGATCTGAAGGGCTTCAAATAGATTTATGTAAACTTTGTGTTACATTCTTTATTTGAATTTACGTTTATGTTTGGATACTGTTGTTGAATGATCTACAAGACTTTGTGCTTGTAATCGTTCATGTTGTTCGAGGAATTGTTGTATCTAAAAAGACTTTGTGCTTCTAATATGACAAACGTTATGATTCTCACAGATCCATCATTGAAAAGCTACAGAACGACTTTGTGCCTTCGTGAGATTTTCTCTCTTTCTTTTATTTGTTTATTATCATCATACCTGGTATCTCTATGCTTTTCTTTGACAAGATAGAGGTATTGGCATTACTACTTGTTTTTAGTTTAAAGTTATTTTGAATCAAAACTATCAACTGTGAAGCATTGTAAAACATCTTCTCTAAAAAAAGAGAGAAGCATGAATGTGACACACCCCCCCATTTCGTAAGTGTAGTATACATTTTGTATACTTAATTAGTTTTACCTTAGCTTCTATTAGCAGTAAGAAGGGCGCCTCCCCTTTCTCAAACCCATTGAAGGCTTCATTGCCTGCCAGCCAATTGTGGAATTGACGAAAAATCAGTATGAAAAGAAAAGACGAAATGTGCTAAAAAGGGAATATCTAAAGAAAAGAAAAAGAAAAATGAAAGAAATATTATACTTTGAATATTGGTTTTGGGAACATACGGATAACTCCACTGGGGCTATGGACGCCCAGTTGGTAGTGGAGCAGTTTTCGTGAGAATTACAGGATGCTTTTGAAGTTAGGATCATCATGTAGCTTGTCACAATGGATTCTAGGAGCTTCAATGGTCTTTTGAGTGGGAATAAACGCATATGCACACACTTGTAATCAAAAGATGAGGTGCCTTGATCCAATTTAGGATTCCTCTTCCCTTTTAAGTATGTCCCCTAGTCAATTGATAGGTTGGAAAGAATTGTCTGAAGGTTTTGAGTATGGAATGGGTTTTGTCTTTGAAATGTTCGGGAACATTTGTTCGAAGTGGCGCTAATGTTGTGACCTTTTTACACATCACCCCATTCAAAATGGGGATCCCCCTAATTTTTTCTCCGTTTGGTCTTTTGGTTTGGTTGTTGTTTGGTTTTCCCACTGTCTCTCTCTGTCCCATCTGTCTATCTAGGGATGTGCCCATCTTTGAGCTTAAATTGAAATTTTGGCTAAGTCTGTCAAATTAGGGATTTCATTCTTCAGGTCAATTTGAGGTTGATTTATGCAAGAAAATCAAGATATGAGCTTGGCATTGCAGTTAGAAGGCTTCAAGCAAGTTCCCACTGAATTTTCACTGAATTCTGACAACTTGTTATTTTTAGCAGTCCTGGCTTCGGGAGCCATTTTTAGGGTTTGCATGTGTGCTTTTTCAATGCATGTCTAGAGAATTTTTCTGGGTTTTTCAAAAGCTTCGCAATGATGTAACATGCAAGCTGGGATGGTGACTTTCAACAATTCTGACTTCGGGAGTCCCTTTTAGGGTTTACATGTTGAATTTTTCAGTGCATGTCAGGATATTCTTTATGGGTTTTTTGAGAGCTTTGCGACGATGTGACATGCAAAACAAGTTGATCATTTTTCAGGAACTTACTATTTTTAGCAAATGCTCGCATGCAGACAGTTTTCTGGGTTTTTTGAGATCTCCTAGGCAATATGACATGCAAACACGTCCGACGAGTGGTTGGTCACTTTTTTAGATATTTACTATGGATCACTCCAGTAGCTCCCCAACACCTTAGTACCATGAACAGAGCAACATACAATAGAAACGGGGTCAAATGGAGGCCATTTGAGGCACATGCAAGAAAAATTAGGGTTTCCAACTTCGAGACTCAAAATGAGGGGTAAAACTCGAGAAAACTGAAAAATTGATGTATCCCATCACGATCAATGCCCTTTAAGCAATCCACTAGTGAAATTTGAGCGCAATCAGAATACTTACTATTTATAGTAAGCCACCTCCAGAACTGGGCTATAAATAGTAAGTCAACACAAAGCACCAATATGAACAGGTCAAATAGGTTACAAGGATCCCATGGAAAGAATTTCAAGTCAAACAAAGTTGCAGAAGCTCAAGAATCAAGCAGTTACTATAAATAGCAGGTCAGCACGAATAGCAGGTGTGAACGGGTCAGTTATGTCATGAGGGTCAGGGTGAATGAGTTTCAAGCTTTGACAAGTTGCAAAACTTTGGAAATCACAAGGACTTCAAAAACTGCTAAAAATAGTAAGAAGGGAAAGCAAGGTATGAAAGCCTGAAAGTATTCTAAGTCTGAGAATTGGAAGCAGGACACCTTAAATGTGCCCTAGCTTGAAGAGATGAGTTGAAGAAATGCTAAGGCATCACAAATGGAAGCTTAGAGGGTCAAATGCGCCCTAGCAACATGAAGTTGGTAAAAAAAATTCTAAGTCTGAAAACTGGAAGCTACTCCCCCTAGATGTGCCCAGCTGGTGAGGAGGAGTAGAAAAGAGTTCTAAGTGAAGAAAACTTGAAGCTACCCCCCTCATATGTGCCCAAGCTGAGAGATGGTGGCATGAAATTCATCTAAGGCTGGAGAAAACAAAAGTAGCCCCCCCCAAATGTTCCCTTGAGAGGAGGCTAGGTGGAGAAATTATCTAAGTCTGTGGAGAAATGAAAGCTCACCCCCTCAGATGTGCCATTCAAGGAGAACTAGGTGAAAATGTGTCTAAGGCAAGTGAAATGAAAGTTCATGGGTCTAAATGCACCTTATTCATGAGAAGACATGGGGAAATTCGTCTAAGTAACAAAAATGAAAGCTCACCATATCAAATGCGCCCTAGGAAGGTGGAGAAGTGATAGAAATTTTGTCTAAGTCATAAAAACAAAGCTCAAGGGGAAAAATGCGCCCATCATGAGGAGGCCAAGGTGGATGAAATTTCCAAGTGTTGGAAAATGAGAGCTCCACCCCCTAAATGCGCCTAGAGTAAAGGAGGTTGAAAAGTTTCTAAGGATGGAAAAATGAAAGAAGACCTAGTCAAATGCGTCCTTGAAGAGGAGGATTGGATAAGAAATTTTTCTAAGTGTTGCAGAATGGAAATGCAAGGGGTGAAATGCGCCCAAGATTGGGAAGGAGGCTTGAAAATTTCCTAAGTGTTTGAAATGGAAGATGGACTCCTCAAATGCGCCCATCAATATAGTAAGCTGGGGAGATATTTTCTAAGGCGTAAATTCTCAATGGCATCACTACTCCCTAAAAGTGCCCAAGATAAAGTAGGTTGAGGGGAGAAGATAATTTTCTAAGGCAGGGAAGATTAAATGAGCCGCCTTCAAGATACACCCATGAGAAAGATATTGGGGAGGTTAGAATAAACATTAGTGGGAAAAATATTTTCGAGGGTGAACAAAAAAATTAAATGACCCCCTGAATATGTAAAGCTGAGAAATATTTTCTAAGGGGATTTCTTAAATATTTTCTAAGGGAAATAAATTATGAAGTATTATGCCTTGGCTCAGGATTTCAAAATGGATGCCTGGCTTATGATTGACAAAATTTTCTAAGGGGAGATAAAATTTCCTAAGGCTCAGATGGATAAAAATTTTCTAAGGCATTGAAACAACAGGCACTCAGGGTCTCAAATGCACCTAAGGAGCAAGGCACAAGATGAATGAAGTTACATGAAAAACTCCAAGGCGTCGAAGATGAAGCATAAGACACAAGGGGTCATATATGCCCAAGGAAGAACAGGACCACAAAATTTACTAAGGCATGCAAAATCCCCAAGACACATCAAATGCACCCATAAGGAGGTTTGATGATTGAAAATTGTTCTAAGTATGAGGAAATTGAATAAACTCCTCTCATTTGTGCCCAAGACAAAGTGGAGAGGTGAAGAAAAAGCTAAGTCATGAAAATTTGTTGCTCAACTGTTAAATGCACACAGATGTTGAAAAGTTATGAAGAAAGTACGATTTGCTAGAGAAAAATGGTGAACTCTATCGAATCCAGAGATCAATCAACCTTGGAAATCAGAGCATGGAAATCAGGTAAGTGAAGTGAATTTATATTATAAAGTGTTTTGATGTTCTCCTTTTATTTGTGTTGCAAGATGGACGCCGGGACCAAAGCACGATGACTTGGGGTGATGGAACAAATACTCCAGGACAACAATATAAATTTGGAAGGGGATAAAGATACATGTTTCAAGCTCCTCCATAATGTCTCGGTTACGTCCAAATCATGAAGGGAGATGTTGGAAGAAATGGCTAAGTGTTGGAATTTTTCCTCAAAGACCCAATATGCACCCAACTCAGGAAGGCAGGTGGCAAGGAAGAAATGATCGAGTCCAAGACTGAAAAAGCCTTCAAATTCAGGAATGAAGAAACAATGAAGACCCAGGGGTTAGAAATCATCCTCAAGCACTTCAGAGTTAAAGAATGGCATCAAGGAGGAAAATCATCATCAAGTAGAGGAAAGAGGTTGTGGTCTTGGAGTTTTAGAATGAAACGTGCCTGCCATTCCAGTTCAAGAAGTTGAAGCTATGATTGATCAGATTGATCCAATTTGCAATCAAGGAGAAGAGCAGTGGGAATGCGTTTCTGGACGAGAACCTTCTAGAAGATGATGGTAGACATTAATTGCTCATTTATTACCTCACTCTTCTTTGTGGTGGTTTTTAGGGTGAATCTTGTTTAAGGATGAGGTGGCACGATCTAGGCCATCTATCTGATTGTAATCTGAGCCATCCATTGGACTTGGCCAGCTATAAAAGGGGCATCCCCCCTCATTTGTACATCATTAGATCACATTAGAATAGAGAGACAGCTAGGAGATAGCATAGCTTAGCATTAGCATAGATTGATAGCATAGATTTAAGAGGAAGGAAAGTTTTCCATTAAAAACTTTGTAAGAAGTTGTTGTGAACACTCTCATAATAAAAAGAGTTTTCATTGATGGTGATTTCATTTTTTGTTGTGAGTAGCTAGCAAGGCTCCTTCATCCTTCCAATTCACATAGCATCTTAAAGTAGAGTAAAGTAGATTTCATTTCATACAAGTAGATAGTAACTATGGAATGTGGTGTTCAATTTAAGCAAGCTTCGTTAAATCCATACCACTAACGGGCTCACTGATGATGTGTTCGCCTTGCGTGGTCAACTAGAACATTGTGGACTTAACTTCGATTATGGTTTATGTGTTGACATTCGTCGTTGTGATGGTGTCCTCATATTGAATTGTGATCTGAATACTTTTAGTTACCCCCTTGAAGATTGCACCAATTCTGTGGAAGCTGTCCGAAGTGAGGCAAAGTGGAGTCTGGTTGAAGTTTGTAAGAATTGATCCCACATCTTGCGCATAGAGTAGAACATAGCGCTTCTAATCCCTGCAACCATTTAAATTCAGTATTTTCTAGTTAGTTTAGGAAACCTGTGCTACATTGACACATCTTTCAAAGATTGTGAAACCTCCTTTACCTTCGATCTTCAGCTGAACACTTACGTAAGTCCCCCTTGAGATACCAACAAATCACATCAAGCCAACTGAGACTATCCACTGCATGAAGGAACCTTGGAGTTAAATGCATGATCTTTCTCGCAATCTTAGCATGCAGGAGACTTTGTTCAAGAGAGGATAGAGTAACTGTTGGAAACTTTATTCTGCTATTTGGTGCGGTCACAAAAAACACATCAACAAGTCTGAACTTTCAAATTGCTAAACTTGAACTCTATTACTTATGTTTATTGTTCGAATTGATGATGGTCTTGAGTAATAGGGTATCATTTGTGAATCCCTTTGAAGATTGCACCATCTTTGTCGAGTTGTTGTACTTGGCAAGGAAAAACAAAGATAGGTTTGAATTTCGCCATCCAACACTTGTCTCCTGAGTTCTTAGGAGTAGTTTAAAATTAGCCTAGCCTCTAAAGCCCTTATCCCTTGTTATTTTTTATTTTTAAATTGGCAGTAGTAAGATTTCAACACTCATAAACAACAGTATCCATATTCCAAAGTGTTGAAAATTTGTTGCTAAAGTCTTAAATGAAGAAGGATTGAACCAACAAATCGAGCGTAAGTCCCCCTTGCAATACCAGCAAAACATAGCAAAACCAACTAAGAGTATCCTATATGCACCGGGAACCTTGGAGTCTACTTTGTGATCACTTAGGTTAGCACATTGGAAACTTTGTTCAAGAGAGAGTAGGATATTTCATTGGGTATTTTATTCTAATGTTGGTTGAGGTCACAAAACCTGCATCAACAAATGGGTCCCTTGTTAGAAACAATTTGTCAAAGGAGTTTAATATAGCTCAACCAAGATTTATTCCTCTTGAATCTCCTGAAGGTTATGCTAATGCTCTGTTAATTGGGACCATGAGTTTGATAAAGGTATGCAAGGGCAGAGTTTGTAGACCTGGTTGTGCAGTCTTGACAGTCTTTAGGACTGAAGATGAAAATGGGCAGTAGTAGATTAGAGAAAGATTTTTAGAGGTCAAGGTTTTTGAGTGGACAGTAGATGAACACTGGACAACCTTTACCATCACAAGTCATGCCACTCAGTAATGCAGACACATTGTAAAGACAAACGATAAAGGCTTGTCATTTGAGTCAAGATTGGCAATGCATAGATAGGACAGAGTTTCTTAAAGGTCGGCATGATTTGAAAGATGGCAGTCCTTGCACAGGGGATGGCAGAGTTCAAAAGGATAATTAGAGCAGGTGTAACATGCTAGTGAAGGTTTTGATTAAGAAGTCTAGGGCTCTATATTGGAGGTAGTAATGAAATACATACTAAAGGATGAGGTTGCTTTTGTAAAACCTTGGTCATTTTGCTTTGATTGATAGGTCTGTCCTTAAAAACTTTCTCTTCATTATGTTTTCAGCACTGACTTTTCACAAAACTCTTGAAGCAATTCTCCCTTTGCTAGTTTTCAAAAGTTCACTAATACCTTCAAGAGCATCTTGAAAGTCACTTGCAAGCAGCTTATAAAGCTTCAATCTATCATTTTAATCAAGGTTTAAAGACTCTCACTTGCTTGAGACTATGTCCTCTTATATATGAAGTTGACCTTAGGTAGTATGACTGTCAACAATGTACCAATCATCAAAAGACAGTTAGATGCATGAGAAGTTATTGACAGTTCATAAATGCATAAAGAAAATAAGACAGTCTCAGTCAAAGGCAGTACTAAATGCAATAAAGACATATCAAAGCCCTAGTCAATAATGCAACAATAGGACAGTCTCAAGGTTCAACAGCAGGTGCAGTCCTTTGTTAAAGCAAAAACAAGAGGACAGTATGGATAAGGGGAAGTCAAGGGTTATACAGTAGCAACCTATAACCATAGTTGAGTTGCACATGATATGGAAGTCTTTTCATATTGATATGTGTGAGGAGTCTTTTCACAACCACAGTGACAGTCGATATAAAGAGGAGCAGCAATCTACATGAATGGCAATTTATAAAGGACAGTAATCGATTCAAGAAGAATAGAGGGTAAGTCATGACAGTGGCAAGGGAAAAAGAAGATCACAGTCAAAAACGGACAGAGAAAACGGTTAAATCAAGTGCACTAAATGAGTTACTAATGAACACAGTCCTAAATGATAATGCCATATGAGGACAGTCATCAAAGTTACATGAGGGCAGTCATTAATGCATAAACAGATGAGACACAGTCATAAGTTTGATGTTTGGAGCAGCCAAGTGTTAAAGGGTGACAGTGTTCCAAGGCAACAACTTAAGGACAGTCAAGAGATCAAAAGGGCAGCAAATTCATGCAAAAGAAAGTGCAGCAATCATAGACAAAAAGTGCAGCAATTTTAGACAAAAAGAGCATAACCAGTGAGAATAAGTCTTCATGAGCAGCAAATAAATCTTTATCAGCAGCAAATAATGAGTAAATCATAAGCAGCAAGAACAAGTCTTTATGAGCAGCAAATAAGTCTTCATGAGCAGCAAATATGAGTATGAGCAGAAAATATAGTAGAAGGCAGATTTTAGTGATGAGAGGACAGCAAATTCATCCACAAATGGGAAGCAATTTCATTCACAAATGGGCAAAGATTTCATTCACAAATGGACAGAAAACTAATTCACAAATGGACAACAATTTCATTCACAAATGGACAGAAAATTTCCTAGATAAATGGACAACAATTTCATTGACAAGAGGATAGCAATTCATTGACAAAGAGCAAGAGGACAAGAGGAGCAGGTCTGAAACAAGCATTGATACTAAATGGGACAGTCATTTGAGGAATGACAAGATAATTCAATACATAACAATGGAATGCAATGATGAAAGGGGCATCAATGTCCATAAATTGACAATCACCATGCAATAAGAAGTCAAATAGTGAAGTACAAACCTTAAAGGACGGTCTTTGCTAAGATCACTGTAGCAAATATGAGTAAGGGCAGACCTTAAATGAATAAAGGACAGTGGAAATGAAGCATGTGAGTTAGAATGAGGTGGCAGCCACTTAGAAGACAAGAAAGACAGTCCAACATGAAAAGACAATGAAGGGCAACAATAAGTTCAAATGACAGAGAATGAGGACAGTCACTACAAGCGAAAAATAGACCATGCACAATCCTTTCGAGCATTTTAGAATGTGGACAACAGTTTTCATGTTACAAGAGGACAATCCTCACACATAAAGGACTGTCAATGATTAAAAAGGAAGCACATACGAAGGATAGCAGCATCATATAATTCATAAATGCATGAAGTTGACAGTCAACATGGTCGCAAAGGGCAGATAAAGTTGACATGATTTAGGCATGAAGATTGCTTATTTAAATGCAAAGGGACAGACTTGAAGGCAGTAAAACATGAATGAAAAACCACCTTTATATGACAGTCATGCTAAGGGAATTTAATCATGCAAAAGGGTTCGAGGGCAGTTTTGAGTGAAATAATAATCCTATCAATGAAATCATGGTTTTTTATACCAAACAAAAGGCATTACATTCAATGTTTAATGACTGTCACAAGGTTTTTGACTGTGTTTTGTGAAGCAAGATCATGAAAGAAGTCACAGTCAAGAAAGAAAAGGGGAAGATCCATATAGTTTTGACCCAAGAATAGATAAGAGACCATGAAGGGTAGCCCAAAAAGTACAGTCCATGTCAAGATAAAGAGGATAGTCACAGTCTTCTTGAGTGAAGACAGTCCTTACAATCAAATGCCATAACAAATGAAGTAAGTGACAGTCTTATGTGCAGCAAAGAGAAGGACATGGTAAGTTCATGACAGCCACCAAGTAACCATTGAAGAATTTAAATGAAGTGACCTTGGCAATGATAAAAAGAATGCAAACCTTTGAAGGCCTAGTCATCTACAAGTGCATCACATACCTATGATCATGCAAAGACATTCATGAGATGATTACCAGTTAAGTGGCCTATTCAAGCTCAGTTTTCTTGCACTAAGAGGCAGTTTAGGCCTTTTTGACAAGTCTACATGGTTATAACCTGAGTTGGCAAGAGTTTGAAGCTAAAATTATGCAATTTTGGGCAGTTTGAGGCCCTAATATAATGGTTTTTTCGCCTTATATGCCCAGCTACTTAAAACTCATGCAAAGTGTTTAAACTCAATTTTCCCATCAGCTTCATGCAAATTTAGAGTGCAGTTCAGTTGGAGGTGGAGTTCCTGTTGATGTGATTTTTGTGACCGCACCAATCAGCAGAACAAAGTATCCGAAGGCTACTCCATTCTCTCTTGATCAAAGAATTTTGTATGCTAAGATTGCAAAAAAGTTCATACATTCAACTCCAAGGTTCCGAAAATGAAATGGAATACCCTCAGTTGGTTCGTTGTGATATGCTGTTTACACGAGGGAACTTACACAATTGTTCAGAATGTTTGCAGCTGACAGCAGGTTAATGATTGGAAGGGGATTTTCGTGAGTGATGCAAATGATTTGGCAATAAGGTACGTGTTTCCTATACTAACCAGAAATGTACAGAAATTAAAAGAGTGCAGGGTTTAGAAGATTTATGTCCTAGTCTAAATGCAAGCTGTGCGGGGTTTGACTTCAACAGACTTCAACCGGACTTTGCCTTGCCTCACATTGTATAGCTTCAACAAAATCGGTGCAATCTTCAAGGGAGCAACGAAAGGTATTCAGATTACAACTCAACATGCAAATACCGTCAGGACGACCCATACAAACACATGAATTGCAATCGAAGTTAAGTTTGAAAAGGATTCCAGTTGACCACACAAGGTAAGCTTACCATCAGCAAGCTTACTAGTGGCATGGATTAAGCGAAGCTGCTTCGATCAAACACCACAATCTACAACTAACATCTACTTGCATAAAAATGAAAATTACTCTACTTTAAGTCCTACTTGAAGTAGAGGGACGAAGAAACCTTGCTAGCTGATCATAACAAAAGACAAATTCACCATCAATGAAACTCTTTTTATTATGATAGTTTTCACAACAACTTCTTACAAAGTTCTCAAGGGAAAACTTTCCTTCTCCTTCAACTATGCTATGCAATGAAACTATACTAACTCTAAACTGTCTCTCTATGCTCTATCAGAATGTCTATTCTCTAGTCTAATAATGTACGAATGAGGGGAGTCCCCTTTATATAGCTGGCCAATCTCAATAGATGGTCCAAATTAAATTACAATGGATGGCTCAGATTGAGCCACATCAGCCCTAGACTAGATTCTTCCCTAAAAACCACCAGAAGGTGGAGGAGTGGTGCAATTAATGAGCATAAAAATGGCAGATTCCTCCTTAGACCACTATGGGCAATTAATGCCCACTATCCTTCTAGAAGATTCTCGTTCAGGATCCTATTCCCATTGTTCTTCTCTCTAACCGCAAAAGCAACAAACCGAGCCAGCACTGCATCGGCTTCTTGTTTAGAAATAGCCGGAGTAAGATTGAGCTAGTACTCGAGGACGACAACTGTTTGCTTCTGCCGGATGCAAGATTTTCTCCAAGCCTCGATGGATTCCTGCGTGCTCTGAATAATAGCGGAGAACGTGGAGATATTCTCAAAGTCCTCCTGAGCAAATACTCTCATCTCAGAGAAGAATGGCTACAATCTTCCCTTCAATCCATCCATTGTCACCTCTTCGAGAGTTAGTCTTTTTGTGAATAATGCCTCCAACGTATTGAAGACACCTTCTTGAATATTTCCCATGGCCTTCCTGATCTTGACCAACTCCGTCCTTGCCATGTCAAAGAAACCTCAGCCAGTGAATGCAACAGAATATCAGCCTGGAAAATCATATCTATCTCTAGCTTGAATCACCCCTTCTTCAATCAAAGTCTGCACTGGCATACACATCAGAGCAGCTAGGCATGGAATAGTCTTATCCTGAAATATGTGAGTATCACTCCAAGCCTGTTCAATATTTTCCAAATGAGAGAGGATGCTGGAAGCATGCTGGAAAGAGGAGACAAGATCCACAATGAATCTCTTAGCCTCAGCGCGAACACCGCCAATCCACTTATCTCCTTCCTGAATTGCCTTCTTCATCTCCTCGAGCCCACTAATTGATTCTCGTGGAAGCTTAGATGGAAATTCCACCGTTGGGTTCTCCTGAGCACATGGATGTGCTAGATGCTGCACATACCCAACTAATGCCCTATGCTCTCTTTTCAGCCTCTTGTATTTTTCTCCCTTTTGAAGTAGCCTATCTTTCAGTGCTTGGAAGGAGTTTTTAGCTTCCTCAATTACTTGTACTCCAGTAGGGTGCCCCAATTCAATTGTAGTGACCGTGTAATTTTCAGGCATTACTTCATCTAGATCACATTCTTCCCTCGAAACCGCAACATGGAGAGTGCGAGAACCGGACCTGTCTATTTCCATCCTGGAGTACTTTCTGGCTCTCTTCCTCTTAGGTGACCCGCTTATTCTATTAAGGAGCTCTTCCATCTCTATTCTTGGGTCAGTGTCATCCTCTTGATCTCTTCTTCTTGCACTGGTGAGCCAATTTGGGACGTCTTGTTGAGCACTACAGACGACAAGCGGCTGCTCCTCTGTTGCTTCTACTTCATGAAGTTCCTCTTCAGCAACATTCAGTTGAGGCTCATCCATTTCCATGTGCTGACTATCTTCCTCAAGACCCTGAACTTCAGGCTCCGTAATGTCCTCATCTTCAAAGGCTGCCTCGATTGCACGATCTAGGCGAGTGTCTGTTTCTATTTCCTCATCCTCATCCGGCTGATTAGCACTCCTGGGAGCATTAGCGCTCTGACTATCGGGCTCGGTAGGCAATGGTTGGTTGACTTCCCCCATTTCCTACTCTTCATTCACTCTAACCCTCTGATTTGCAAAGATCGAAACTTCTTGGACACTAGAAGAGTGAGCCAACAGCTGTGTAGGTGATGTTTCCTCCGTCCTCTGAGGCTCAGGCTGAATTGGTTCCTCCTCCTGTGGCTCCGTAGCTTGGGCGGCCTGCTTTCTCTTTCTTGTTGATGCTAGTGGCCTGTGATCTCCCATGAGGGTGTACGTGAGGGCAATTGATCTGCTTTTAAGCCTGTGAACATGTCTATCCACCCAGCCCCTTGTGAAAGTTAAGACAGGCATAGACAAAGTGTCTAAGTCTGTGATCTCCAGTTCTGCCCAATCAAGTGGTGGGACTAGCGTGCCCCTCACTGATTCATAATCAGGTTGTGTAACATGGACGTCCTCATCCACCTGATCAGGAACCTAGAAAACCTCGCTTTCCCTGATCAGTTTCAGAGGTAATCTGGAGAACATCCTCTTTTTGAATCTCAGTTTCATCTTCCGCATTCGCCCAAAAATCTTCTACATGAGCCTTGTGCCGATATTCTTCACCTTGTACCATTCCAATCCTTCTGTGAGGATCAAAGTCCTGTCAGCCTGTGTGGAGAGTGAGGTGATAAAATTGTTGTTCCTCCTCTACTTCCTTGGCTGCCTGCAAAGAAGGGCACTCCTCAAGTGAATTTCCCATAACAATAGGGAAGTGCAATCCTCCTTTCTTCTTTTTCCTTATAATTTTGTCGTAGGCCATGAGTTGCCTAGACACTTCGAGCATTACCATTCTGTCGGTGGGGTACCTTGGTAGTCGGTAGGCATATGAATGGAACCCCGACAACCTTATGTAAGTGAACCTTGGGTACTGGATAAACCAATAGCCATACTCTTCAATCAACTTTTGTGCATCCTTGCATATTCTTTGATGTTTCCTCCGTTGAAGAGTCCTGGTGATGTGCATAGTGAAAGCATCATTCACTCTCTTGAAGCTGGAGGTATCAGTCAGGTGTAGCTGCCTACAAGCTTCATAGATTTTAAACTAACCGGAACCACATCCAATCGGCTCCTAGTATGTTAACCCCTTATACTTCGTCATTCGAGCTAGCATATAAATGACATACGAGCTCATGTAAAACGTCTTTGTTCTCCTTAGGCTTCTAAATTGTTCATCTATGTTGTCACTGATCATCTTCGCCCAATCCACATATTCTTTTCCCTCCAGCACCACACTGATGTAGAAGAACATCCAAGGCTCAAAAGCATAAGCCTGTGGGCTGCCATTCACCTGGCTGAGCATCATGATTAAATCACAGTATTCTTATTTCAGCTCCTCTGAAATAATCTGCTTTGGCAACTTGGCGCTAGGAGGCTTTGGCTTCCTCATCCATGTTGTGTTGATTCTCTTAGCACATCTATCGAAAGATGAGGCATACATTTTATCAGCCCTTTCTTTGTACTTGTACAACATTCTATCCATAGCTAGAATCCCAAACGCGCCAATAGCCTCAGGTGCGAAGTTGGCCAGCAACATGCCTTCCGGAGAAACAATTGTTCGGTGGTCTGGCCTGTAATAGTTTGCACATTCCATTATCAACTCAGGACATAGAATTGCTGGTGGAAAACTAGCAGTTGCATACAATCCACTTCTGACAATGTTGTGCGATGTCACTGATGGAGGATAATCACCTTGCCCATATATTCTTCTTTTGAATGTCTCGAGGTTGAATGAACCGAGATTGGTATCAGTCAAACCTCCTAGCTTTGACACAAACTTAGATTCAAGAATGAATGACTTCTTCAGCTGTTTGATGATTGCCTGCCTGGAGGCATTCTCCTTGTCTGCTTCAGCATTTCCAGCTCTGCCTGCAGCTTTGCTTGTTCTGGAAGCATCTCCTCTTCGAATTTCAGCCATCTGCAAAATAAAAAATCAAGGATTACAATTCCAACTTAGAAAATAAAATTACTGCAAGATGGCTGGCAAGTGGAGTTAGCTTCAACAATAAAAATCTTCAGAGAATATGCTCATTCGTCATAGAGTTGTCATAGGAATTTACTACTGTTGGAGATTCTTTCCTCGTTCGAAAATTAAAATTTCCCTCCTTGACTGCAAGTTACTTTCAATTGACTGAAGCATTTTTGGGAAATTAATTAAAATTACTCCAGCATTAAAATTTCATCTTTGAATAATGGCATACTTCTTATTAAAATTTAATCTCAACGCCTTAGGAGAATTTTATTTCATTTGAGAAATTTTATTCATTTCCTTCGTCAGTGCCTTTTTAAAAACAATCTATATTTCACCCGAAGAAATTTCACTAGTCGTGAGCTCCAACATTTGAAAAAAAAAACACAAGGAAAAATTATTTTCCATAACATTTTTAAAATATTTCCCCCTTGATAAATATTTCTCAACTTCAAAATTTCATGTGTCTAACCAAAGGGGGACATTTAATTTTAATCCTTGGGAAATAATTTTAATCAAATTTTATTTAACTTCTCCAGCCTGGGGCGTTTTTTTTTTTCCTAGAGCAAATTTCATCTCTCACTTAGAAAAATTTCAAACTTCATGATAGACGCATATCCACTCTTGAACTTTTAATTCTAACACCTTAGAAATTTTATTTTTTTTAAACCACACTCAAGCTTAGGCGCACTTATCATAGTGGACTTTTAATTCCCCACACTTAGAATATTTTCCACTTTATCCCTCAGTCTAGGTGCAATCAAGGGGTCTAACTTTCATTTTCATCACCTAGCCAAAATAATCTTAACACATCTTCCTTCTTGGTCTAGGCGTATTTAAGAGGTGGTATTTCAAAATTTCAAAGCCTTAGAAAAATCTCCAATTATCTCAAGGGCGCATTTGAGCCTTCATACTTTGAGTTTACATGCCTTAATAAAATTTCCCTTATCAAAATCCTCTTGGGTGCACACAAAGGGTCATACTTCAAGTTTTCAATACTTAGAACATTTTCCAACTCTTTCCATACAAGCTGCATATGGGTATCATATCAAAGTTTACAATACTTAGAAAATCTAGAAATCCCTCTTCTCTCAGCTAGGGTCTCACTTTCAGTTTACACTTTAGAAACATTTCTAACTCTTCATCCAAGATCAAGGCGCATATTGGGGTCCAAGCTTTAAGTTAGCAACACTTAGCAAATATCAAACTTCCCCTTCAGCGCTTAGGCGCATATGACCCGTCAAGCTTTTAATTTCCAACACTCAAACATTTTCTTGCAAGGGCGCATTTGAAGGTAGTTACTTCCAACTTGTCATACTTAGAATATTTTACCACCAACTCTTCAAGATCAAGGCGCATGCAGGGGTCTCTTCTTCAAGTTTTAATACTTAACCAACTTTCTCATCCATCTCCAAGTGAAGGCGCATTTCACATGGGTAGCTTCAAATTTCATTGCCTTAGAAAATTTTCTTGCCTTCAAGACTTCTTGGACGCATTTTGATGCTGGAGCTTCCAATTTCAATGCCTTAGGAATTTTCAAAGCCTCCTCTAAGTCCAAGGCGCATACAAGGGGAACTACTTCAAGTTTTGAATACTTAGAATATTTTCAAACTCA